>JAQMYM010000021.1:9514465-9524730 GCA_030014255.1 Parauchenoglanis ngamensis
GCTCAACTAAGTAAAGAGAAACAACAGTCCATCATTATCCAGTCTCTTTTAAAGTCATACAAATAAAGAAAACAATTAATTAGAAGGTGTGTCCAAACTTTTGTCTGCTAGTGTGTGTTTGTGTGTGTATGTATATCACACATACATACATACACACAGTATATTTTGGATCATTTAGGAGATGGATGGATTTAAACAAAAAGTGCCATGTTATACGTGGTTGAAAACCAAAATTCTGAACTGTTGTCTCGTATTCAAAGCACAGCACAATGGCCTTTTATTGGAACGGCCTTGCTGTTTCAATACTTTTGGAGGAGGCTGTAATTCCAACCCACCACTTCCTTTTTGTAAAATACACTCGTCACAAAACATTGCTTTTAAATCAGAAATGATCGGACTCCTCGATCCTACAGTTCAAGACTATATATTTGTTATTTTTTCCAAAATCTTACTGGAACGCTTAGGCGTGAGAGTTTTTCTTGGTCAAAATGACCACGGTTTACCCTTTTAAGCTGCAGGTTATCGGCAGCTCTTTCTGTTTTTCCCCCGTCAGAAGCAGGATCGGATAGACGAGCTGAAAAAGCTGATCGAGAGGCACCGCTACCACATTCGCATGCTGGAGACCATTCTGCGAATGTTGGATAATGACTCCGTACAGGTGGATTCCATCCGCAAGATCAAGGATGACGTGGAGTACTACATCGACTCTTCTCAGGATCCTGACTTTGAGGAGAATGAATTCCTCTATGATGACCTGGACCTGGAGGATATTAGTAAGCTATAGGAGTTCCTCTTGGCATGCCTTGGTCTTGAAGCGTAAAAGTGGAGTGGTTATTGGTTGATTTTTAAATATTTTTTAATATTTCTGTATTTCTACATTTAAAAAAAAAAAAAAAAAAAAAAAAAAATTTAGCCCAACCATTGGTTGCCACATCTCCTCCAGCTCACACAGAGGATGAACTCTTCCAGCACTCCAGTTCCACACCAACATCTACCACCTCGTCTTCCCCAACCCCCCCGTCCCCGGCCACCTGCATTACGGTAAGATTGCTCGTATGACAATATGCAGAAAAGTCATGATGGATGAGTATTCATTCTTTAAAAGAACTAAGTTGTAAATGGATCAGTTGTCTTTTTTTTTTTCTTTTCTTTTTTCCCCTCTCCTGAAGAATTCTGAGGATGATAAGAAGCGCGGTCGTTCCACAGACAGTGAATTCAGTCAGGTAATTTCAAAAACATCATCTCATTTGTTTGGAGTCTGTTGCAGTATGTAGCAATCACGCAACGCTGGTTGTTAATAGAATGAACATCACATTAGCCATGAAATGCATTGAAAACTATTTGATATTTATAATTCATGGTTGATATTTGGTTACTTTTTCATGCTTAGTCTCCGGTAAAGAATGGCAATCCGTCATCTCTTTCCTCGTCTTCATCGTCCTCTTCCTGTTCGGGATCTTCTTCTACCTCGGTGGTGTCCATGGCGACCGTAGCAAGCAGCAGCAGCGGCAGCTCAGCAGGTGGGGGCAGCAGCCTCCTGAGTAACGTGGGAGGCCATGTACAAAACTCTTGCAGCTACAGCTCAGCCATTCAACAGCAAATGCAGCACGGCCAACAGCAACACCAATCCAAAAATGCCATCAACCCCCAGTCCAGCACCTCTGCCTCTGCAGCTCCCTCTACTATCCTCTTGCCCATCCCCATATCAACCACTTCACCTTCCAATATCAGTGCACCAAGTAACCAAGCCCAGCCTCTGCTCACTCCAAGTCCAGTTTCTAGCCTGAGCCATGCTCTCAGCCTGGGCCTAGCAAAGAGCGGTGTGTCGACCACCAGTGGTGTCGGCCAGATTCCCGGCCTTGGTCTTTCAGGGATGCCGGCATCCAGGACCAGCGTGCCAGGGCCGCTGCAAGGTTCCACCCCAGCACCATACGCCCAGGCTGCTGCATCTGGAACTGCCAATGCCACCGTTAATGCCAGTGTCACAAACTCCAGTGGTGTTCCAACAGCTGGAACAAATGGAAACGGTGCTTCAGCAAGTCTCTTGGGGTCAGCACCAGGCACCACAGGCATCAGCAATGCAGTCTTGGGTCTGGGGACCACACAGTCCGCAGTGCAGTCCTCGTCCTTGCTGGCGCCCAGCCCTGTTGGAGGGGGACTGGTGCAGACGAGCAGCGTGGGCGTCATTGGGAGTAACGGTGGAAACTCTACATCAGGGAGTGCAACAGCTGTGGGGAGCGCTGGGCTTCCACGGCCACCTAGTGGGCAGAAACAGAACGGTGGCACAAGTAAGTAATAGTTCTGAACGTCATTCCATAATTCTAAGCATTAGAATCAGTCTGTGGTTTTAAAAGATGTACTTAAACCCGAACATTCTTTCAAATATTGCTGTTTAGCCGAGGCTTTCATTCCACCACCCCCCCGTCTCCCCCCCATCTCTTCAGCCTATAGTGCTGTAGTAGCAGATAGCACATCTGATTCTGCCCTCAACAATGCCAGCCAGTTACAAAACAACCAAGCCTCAACCTTAAGTTCCACAACCAATCTGCCGTGAGTATAACCTTTTTCTTCCTAAGTAACGTGTTGCTGAGTTTGCACACGGTTAGAGCCTGGCGCTGTCTTTTCCATGGAGTGCGAGGCGTAGGTTGTGTGCTATAGCAATCGCAACGTCTCCGTTTTCAGCCTTTAACTAAGTTAGAGGAAAATGTTTGGATCATGCAACATGATGATGATGATTTTTTTTTTTTCTCTCTCCCAATTTCATTAGCAAATGTACGACGGTAAAGTGCAACCAGAGTTGTTGTAATTGACATTATTCTTCATTAACCCTAAACATACCATGCATGCTTCTCTACTTCCTGTCTAACAGTAAGGATAGTGGGTCCAGCCTTTTGGGGGGGTCCATGACTCTTCCTACCAGTTCACCATCGCCCTCGTATAGTGAGAGTAAACCAAGTGGGGGCAGCTTGTTAAATGGACCTCACTCCTACACACAAGCGGCTGATGCCATCAAGGTGAGATGGACCTGGTTGCAGATTAGAGAAATAAATGAATGTGTGTTTCACCGCATATTTAAAAACAAGAACAGTCTCAATGACGCAGTGTAATACGTTTACAGGAAAAAGAAAGTAC
This sequence comes from Parauchenoglanis ngamensis, assembly GCA_030014255.1. Classification (NCBI taxonomy): domain Eukaryota; kingdom Metazoa; phylum Chordata; class Actinopteri; order Siluriformes; family Auchenoglanididae; genus Parauchenoglanis; species Parauchenoglanis ngamensis. The sequence goes on from JAQMYM010000021.1 coordinate 9,517,598, forward strand.
ACTCCCCTTTCATTTGTTTTTATTTATCAGGCGTAAATAACCATTTGTGGTTTCCACTATAAACAAACAAATAACCTCAAATGACAATAAAAAAAACCAAAACAGGTATTAATATAGTACTTTTTCCACAAAGTAAACCAACATTCAGAAAGCAGGTGGGGAAAAAATAAGTACAATCTACAGTTCAGTAACCCGTAGGAACAGCATTGTTTCAGGGGCAGTGATATCTTAGTGGTTAAGACATTGGACTAGGGATCAGAAGGTCATGAGTTCAAATCCCTGTACTGCTAAGCTGCCTCTGCGGGGCTCTTGAGCACTTGTATAAATGAGACGTATGTAAGTCACTCTAGATAACGGCATCTGCCAAACAATGGCAGATGACAGATGGCCTCACGTTTATCTTAAGAATATTCTAGTATAAAGTTCATTGTTGTCTCGGTAACTGCATGTTTCCCAGATCCCGGGCCTGCAAAACGAACCCGGATCGTCAGCCCTGCACAGCCATGCTCGATAGTGGGTTTGAGGTGTTTGTTGTGATTTGTTTTTGCTGAACATGGCACGGTACATGATGACCAAATATCTCCACTTTGGTCTCAACAGTTCCAAAGGATATTGTTTCAGAACGTTTGTGCTTTGTTCAGATGCAGTTTTACAAACAACCAAAGTTGTGCTCCGTATTCTTTTTTGGAGAGAAGGAATGTTTTCCTAGTCACCCTGCCAAGTCATTTGTTCAGTCAGTCTTTTACTAATTTTGCTGTGATGAGCACTTACCGAGGCCTGTAGGCCACATGATGCATCTCTTGGGTTTTTCTTCATCTCTGTGAGCACTGTCTTGAAGGCTCTCCATTTGTAAACAATTCTTCATACAGTAGAATTGAGAATTTCAAATTGTTTGGAGACGGCCTTATGACCCTTCCCAGATTGGTGAGCAGCAGCAGTTGCTTCTCGGAGTTCATGGCTGATGTCCTTTCCTCTTGGCACGATGTAGACACATCCCAGAATTGTCCAGAACGTCAATGTGCCAAAAGGTTTGCTTTTGTTTTTTTAAGAAGTAGTCTATAACTAATCTTGTGCGTTTCATTAGTAACAATATAAATAATAATTATGGAAGTGTAAGGTGGTTTTCTTCCCACCTGTTCCTGAATGTTGGTTTACTTTTTGGAAAAGAATGACTAGATATTGAAGTCTGTTGTGCTTTTTTGTTGGCCCCTTTGTTTTGTTGGTTTATAGAAGTTGATGAAGACCACACAATTGTTATTTTGTCCTTGATAAATAGACATGGAACTGAAGTTTTGTTTTTCTTTTTCTCATGAATGTATTTAGTTAGGAATTTTTTTCTGTTTTTTTTTTTTAAAAGGAAAAAGCTTTCTGTCCGATTCCTTCATCAAAACTGGATTAAAAATTCGACTGAATTTCTTTGTCTGGAGAGAATAAGCAGCAGTAAGCCTCGTGCATATGTGGCCTCTTCTATTCAGACTACAGGATTTCAATAGGATTGAAATCCAGGCACTGAGATGAGCTAAACCATGGATTTTTGTTCTCCTTCAGCCATTTCTGTATTGATGGCTCTTGTGTTAATGGGTTTTGGTTTCAGGCTTTTGTTTTACTCCATATTAATGGGATTTAATCTCGTGTTTCTACCCTAAGGAAGAGTTCCTGGGTTACCGAGATAATAATAAATTTTTATTTATTTTTTTTAAAATCATGTCAGTCCTTATTTGAAATATTTTAGGGATCCCATATGTTTGCCTCATATGTTGTTGAAAATCCTATTATTCTATTACTCTTTATTTTTTTTCTAAGTGAGATGAAGTGGAGGTCGATTTTCCGATCGTTTGAAAGAAAGATCATTGTATGTAATAATTTTTTTTCCTGCGGTTATTTCCCCTTGAAGAATGGCAATAGTTTTGGATTTTACTGCCCCTTGTTCTTCCTGAATCAACTGTGAGAGACAACTGCAAATCATGGAGCCGCTCAAGTGCCATTGCAGTGAGAAAAGGTGGGAGTTTTGCGGGATCTCGCAAAACTTTCTCGGGATCTCCCAAAACGTCGTATATTTGCATTCTGGTCGATGCTCAGCACTCAAGAAAGTGACAAAAACAACCATCATCACTAATTTATTCTGATATTTTACAATCAACCCCCCCATGTCACTTTAAGGGCTCCGTCGTAAATCAACACTGTGATGGAAAAAAACATTGGAAAGACATCAGCTCATACGATCTGTAGTGCTGTACCTTTGTAGTATGTTGGTACAGAAGCTGATCAGATATTACCCTTGGAAAAAAAAAACCCTCCTTTTTCTAATTGTACCACACTCGCATCTCTCTCACCTTCTCTCTTGTTCTCGTACGTCACCTATTGTTTTTTCACGCAATACCACATCATTATTTTTTCTTAATTTGCACTTATTACTGCATATAAATAATATTTACTTTAAGTAATATTTCTGCATTTCCTTTTTCATCAAGACATTTATTTGTGTTTTTCTGTGTGATTTTATTTGTGTAATTGTACACCGATATTTTTAACTCCTGATAAGGACTAGAGCGACTTGCGCACGGTTTCTCATCATTCGAATGCATCATAGTCAACAGTCTGAGGGAGCGTTCAGAAGGTCACCACTCATCATCTACAGCAAGAAATTCCTATCGATTTAATTGACGTTTATTTACCACTCTTATACCGACATTCGAAAATGCATCGCATGACATTAAAGCGGTTTATTACGAGCGAGGAAAATTAGCCCGCTATTGTTTAACACATCATTAAATCGGTGTTACTATTTTATAAGCAGCATGCATGTCTTAGGGAGCTGTTGTTTTCGCCTGTGCTGGTTAGTCATGGTCATATGCTTCGGTGTGAAGAAAATGTGAGCGTGCAAATATTAGGAGCTCCTCTGAGAGCCTGTAGCTGTGCTGTGAACTTAAACAAGCTGACAGCTAATGCAGTTTGCAGTTGTTACCTTCGTTACAATTGGAAGTTACTAATTAGCAACCAAACTGATGGGGTGAATAACTTCCAAGCTTTGATAAGAAAGGAGATTATTTTACCAGCTGCATCTGGTTGTGCTTGCTTGTTAGTTTGTTAGCTACAAGGTCGCTGTTAAAGTTCCCTCTAATGTAGCCTCACACGCAGATACGTTTTGAAGGATGACTCATTAGACCTTATTATTTTTCTTTTGGTTTTACTGAACTCTGTTGAACTGAACTAATGCGCTTTATTCAGTACAACCCTACTATAATATCCCTTTCTTGTTGTTTTTAGTAGTTTTTGTTCTTGCTGACAGTCTGATCTTCTGTACTTCTGCATCTGTGGTTGCTCTTCTTCTTTTCCTTACATGTCACACTAACGTGCGAACATGTGGTTGAACATGTGTTTCCGACCCTATTTACTGACATCTTTCCCATCGAAACGTAGCTGTCGCTTAAGTCACTGTGCCTATTGAAAAACAGCCAGTTGAGTAGTTTCCATGACCCAGTAATGAACCCAATAATGAACCAAAATCAAGGTCAACTGGCCCTGCTTTTCTTCTCAGCATGCCACAGAGCATAGTTGGATGTTGGAGTCTTCATTTTCTTATGTATTACACCTGTCCGGAAGAATCTACATTGGGAAATGTATTATAAATTCTTCTTTTAAAGTGAAATTATTTAGGTCCTATCAAGGAGTGCATCAAAAGAAGAGAAATGGTCATGGGGGTAAATACTTACACACGTGGACGTGTGTGTGTGTGTGTGTACGTATATAAAATCCCCGTGTTACCTCCCATAATTGGGGTAGTGTGTGTGTATATATGTCTTCCTCAACCTGGGAGTTTGAGGGTTCTGCGCAGTATCTTGGCTGTTCCTAGAACTGCACATTTCTGGACAGAGACCTCAGTTGTTGTACCTGGAATCTGATGGAGCCGCTCTCCGAGTTTGGGAGTCACAGCCACTAATGCTCCTATTACTACTGGAACCACTTTGGACTTCACCTTCCACATCTGTTCCAGTTGTTCCTTCCTTCAGGCCTTGGAACTTTTCGATCATCTCATGCTCCCTCTTCCTGATGTTACCGTCAGCTGGGATTGCCACATCTATCACTAATGCTGTTTTCAGCTCCTTATCATCCACCACTATGGCTGGTCGTTGGTCAGCAGCTGCTTATCTGTCTGGAACTTGAAGTCTCACAGGATCTTAGCGCTGTTGTTCTAAACCACATTCAGTGGTGTCTCCCACCAGGACTTGGGAACTTGTAGCCCATACTTGGCACGGATGTTTCTGTGCTCTATCCCTGCCACTTGGTTATGCCTTTCAGTGTATGCTGTCCCAGCCTGCATCTTGAAACCTGCTACAATTTGCTGGACAGTCTCAGGGGCATCTTTGCACAGCTTGCACCTTGGGTCCTGCCTACTGTGGTAGACCCCTGCCTCTATAGACCTGGTGCTTAGGGCCTGTTCTTTTGCTGCCATGATCAGAGCCTCTGTGCTGTCCATGTCATCCATGTACAGGAGGTGGCTGATGGTTACTCTGCTTCTGAACCTGCGTCCATATTCACTCTGTTATGATGTGCCTGAGGGGGTTCATGCCTAGGCAGAACAGCAGCGGGGACAGTGCATCACCTTGGTATATACACCGCACTTTATGGTGACTTGTGCAATGGCCTTGGAAGTGGCTTCCAGTGTTGTCTTCCACAGCCGCATCGAGTTCTTTATGCAGCTCATCAGTGCCTCGTTAGCCTTGTATAATGCCGAGCATCCCAGTATCCATGTGTGGGGCATTGAATCGTAGGCCTTCTTGTAGTCAATCCAGACCGCACTCAGGTTGGTCTGCCTAGTCTAGTCTTAGACTCTTGGGTGGTCGCTCTATTGACCAGTAGCTGGTGCGTTGACTCTCTGGTGTTGGTTCCAATTCCTTTCTATGCTTTACTCATGTACTGACTCATGTCTACCTAGCGTGTCTGATGTGATGGTCAGGTGTCCTCAAACGTTTGGCCATATAGTGTACACAGAGTGAGTTGTCACACTTCTAGCCTGTAGTGCCTGATTAAGGAGTGTCCAGTCTTATCCACAAGGGGTCACTGGTGTGCATGCACGTTTTCATTCCAACCAATCAGGAGCCACACCCAATTCCACCTGTTAAATAAGCAGTTCTTACTTTTCAGTGAATTATCAGATGTGGCTTCTGCTATTTTGGAATGAAACCCTGTACCCACACCAGCAGACAAGATTTGACACCCTGGCATACATTTTAGCAAGTTACGCCCGTGCGCTGGCTCACTCGAGACAAAAGTGTCGATGTTGCATGTCTCCGGCCTCAACATTGGTCTACCTTAAGTGCCCGCTGTTACGCTTTGGTAGCTTTTATTTCATAGCAGTGAAACACCTACAATTCTGCCTCTCTGGACAAACAAATTAGAGTACAGTGGCAGTGAAAAATAATGCACATCATACTAAATTACGCGGTTATCAAAACTTTAGTAGATTATTGCAGATTCACCGGCACTGTATGGTGTGTGCACCTGTGTGTACGTGGATTTTGAGTTTCTGTGATTTCTTCCTTCATCAGCCTCAGGAACCCCTCAGTTCTCTGAAATCCATGGCAGAGAGAGCAGCTCAGGGCTCAAGTTTAGAGGGAGAACTCTCTGCGCTACATCTCACTGGAGGTGAATATACGGTACACCCACGCACACTCCTCTTTGTAGAGCCCCTATAGATTCTGTTTGTGCACATAGAAGAGGAATGTACACACAACCATGGAATTAAAATTAAGTTTTGAATGCGGGGGTATTAAAGGTTAGATGATTACTGTTTAAATAATAAATGACCATTTTTTTTTTTTTAATCAAAGCTCTAAATATTAACAAATTAATTTCCAGTTAACAAAGTTGGAGATTGGAATACAGGAGTGTGCAATGGTTCAGGTAAGCCAGTGTTTCCATCCAGTTTTCAAATAAAGATTAATGTATGTTAATTGTTGTACAAGTAATTGTTATTAATGGTTTAATCATCAGAATAATTATTCTTAAAAAAACTTGCTGTTCATTTGGTTTCAGATTAGCCTTGTCCATAAGATGTCCATGTTTCATACTCTACCCACATTTCAATCTCTGATTGGTCCGCTAGCTGGCCGCCTTCTCTCCGCCATGACGATACGGTGTGAAAATAAAAGTACAGGATGTCCCAAAATTCTGGATACCTAGGCAGTTATTTATTTAAATAGAGATATTACATCAAATGTTCAAATTAACGGCCTTGGACATCACAACAATTGCGTGTACACTGAACACAAAAACACTGAACACTTCATTATGTATCAGAACTGAAGATGCATGTACAGATGATTTTCTTTTAAATTTCATACAAGGAGAAACACCTGTAAACCTTTAGGACACCCTGTATAAAGTGCGAGGCTCTGTAGGGACCGTTGTTCATTATAACGGCCAGTTTAATCCTGCGGGATCGCACACACTTTTTCTTCTAACAGACTCCTCTTGGACGACACGCTCACCTTATATGCAGTATAAATACTTCCCCCTGTGTAAGCGTTGACCCTGAACCTACGGTGTAGATTCCATGCCAAACTATAAACCAGCCTTAAGTGTTAAAACCTTTAAAAGGTTATCAACCCTAGGTCTGTGTGTGGAGAGGGGTGTTGCGTTAACTTCAGTAACCCATAACATTCCTCGTGCATTACTCATTAATGTTTGAATATGTCTGCTGTCTAAATCTGTTTGTCTTTCCCACTCCCTTTCTGAAGCATGGATTACCTAAATTATATGGTAACATGTGGATGCTCTTCCTCGGGTAGCCTAAAGACTGCAAAAATGGTTACGCTTGTTAAGCGCAAATGAAATCAGAAATGACTGATGCTCATACTCCAGTTCCTTTCATGACACTTGGCACTGGTTATAGAAGAGTATTGACTTATAATCACACTATCCAGTGTGAGGATGGGTTCCATTTTGAGTCCCGTCAAGATCTCTTCCTCATGTCCTCTCAAGGACTTGTTCTTTGTCACCTTTGTCTTGCTCATTAGGGACAAATTTCAAATTTATATCCAGATTCCTGTAAATTGGTTAGCGCTGTCGCCTCACAGCAAGAAGGTCCTGGGTTCGATCCCCGGGTCACCCAGGGTGCCTTTCTGTGTGGA
>JAQMYM010000021.1:9534094-9546381 GCA_030014255.1 Parauchenoglanis ngamensis
TTTGTCTGTGTCGGCCCTGTGGTGGACTGGCGACCTGCCCAGGGTGTACCCCGCCTCTCGCCCCAACATGCTGGGATAAGATCAGATAAACCTATATTAGTCGCACAAGTGGGAAATTTGCATTGCATTGAAAGTGGACAGAAACAAAGAGCAGCAAAAATTAAAAACACGAGTAGAATCAAGAATAATAAAAATACAGAGTTACACTCCAGGTACACAATGGAGTGACAAACAGTGACACAAAAGCAGTAGTAAAATGAACATTTGCATCAGAAAAATTGCACCCAAGTTAAAAATTTAACCAGAAATTGCCCATAAATTGCACCCAAGTATTAATTGCACGTTTGTTGCACCAGGAATTGCACATTAATTGCATATAGATTGCACATTAAAAAATGGTGCATCAGAAAATTGCACTCAAGGGAGATTGGCTCCAGCTTCCCCGCGACCCAGATGGATAAAGCGGTATAGATAATGGATGGTTGGATATATATATATATATATACAGACACACGCTTCATTATAAATCCACATCCTGATTTATGGATGCCTAAAGCTGCTTTTTATGACCGTGTCTATTGTCAGAACCCCTGTATTAGTTGCATTGGATTGAGGGTTGCACAGTGCATTGGGTTGCCTATGTGGTGTTTAACATGTGCATTAAGATCATATCCAACATCACTGATATGTTCAGGTTTGAAATGCCATCAGTATTTCAGTTCCCCTTCAGCCCCTTTCAGTCTCCCAATCATTTTTTATTTGGATTTTTCCAATATTGTCTAGTAATTAAGTCATGTCCAATTCTGTTGTCCATCACACGTCAACTACCAGCCATGGAGGGCAAAGGCTCTTGTTTCCTCCGAAGCGTTGAGGCAATTGAACTGCTGCACATGCAATGGCAGGGGCTATCCACCCACTTCCTCTCAGACAGCTCTCGGATCGTCTAGTGTCCCTGTAATTGACAGGAGCTGGCCACAGATGGCTATGGCATCTTCGGGATTCAAACTCGCAATCTCCTGGTGCCGAGGCGAACACTTAAAACGCTGTGCATCGATACAGTTCTACTAGCAGTGCTTCAGTCGCCTTAATGAATATCCTAATACTGCTAATGAGACATTTGAAATTTTAAATGGCTAAAACACTGAATTTTACCAAGAGTGATGGTGTGTGTGTGTGTGTGTGTGTGTGTGTGTGTGTGTGTGTGTGTGTGTGTGTGTGTGTGTGTGTGATCGTACTCATTCCTGCTTGAAAGTCTTGATTGTGGCTCAAAGCTGGTTTGTAGAGACACTGTTTTATTTCACTGCCTTGTGTTAACCCTTAAGCCCTCACTGCTGCATGATGCTTAGCGCGGAGGAGAGGGAAAAGAAACCGCTGCGGTAACAACCCACGGCCCTGTACCAATTCGAGTCGAGGTGGGTGGAAACCTCTGTTCTACTCTGCTCTCTGCTCTATCTGGAACTCTATAGAATGTCGTGGAAATGAGTCAAAGCTTTTGACATTCTCCCTTCCCTAACTTCCTGTTTCAAAAGATAAAACATCAACATCCATAGAGTCAAATCATGGTTCTTAAGCCATTTCATGAGTACTTTAAAATCACACCGTAAGCAAACTGGTCCAAAAATACCCTGTATTGTTTTCATGGGAAAGAAAACACAAGAACCAGGGTTCCAGGTTAATGTGCATGGCTTTGGAATGGTGGGAAAGAATCCTCTGTTATTGAGACCCGTAATGAACTGGAATGATGTAGATTTCTAGCTCTTAAGGACGTAACCGAATAGCTTGCCACTAAAGTTCACAGGAATCTTGCGGGATACTGCAAAGAAGTCATGCTTTGTACTTTCAGGTTCTTGCGCATCATGCTCATGGGACAAAGATCAAGTTAATTAACATGACAAAAAAAAAGGAGGCTCTCCAGTAGCCCAACCTAAATAGCGCCTTACTTGGCTCCAGAATTAAACCATTTTATTTATGTAGCCGTCGCACTGTGCACAGAGCAGCAGCGTTCTGCAATGTGGTCTTCTGCTGTTGTAGCTCATCCACGTCAACGTTCAGTGTTTTGTGTGTGCGGAGATCTGGCCGTTTTCCTCTGACCTCTCTTCTCAACAAAGCGTTTCCATTCGCAGAACTGTCGCTCGCTCGATGTTTTTAGTTTTGTGCACTATTCTGTGTAAACTCTGCAGACTGAAAATCCCAGGAGATCAGCAGTTTCTGAAAGCCTAAAATCTGGAACCATGATTAAGGTCACATCTTCTGGTATTGGTAAATTAAATGTCATTGAACTAAATGAAGGCAGTCAAACACATTTTTTGGTTTGGACCAATAAACAACAACATAAAAAATGCTCTGTAGACATACACATGGTACTGTTACCTGTTTGATATATTTCAAAACACAAAATGTATTTACAATACAGAAACACTAATTATACAGTAATCGAGGAGGATGACCTTGTGTCTATACTGGGACTGAGCGTTCTTCCTGAACACTGGAGGTTCTCCATGCTCACCCTAATTACAGTGAGATGCACATTTTGCTCTCTAATTACAGTGAGAGTGCACTCTTGGTGCACCATTGCTGTTTCCTTTTCTCTCTTTCAGTTAAAACATAATATGTCCCATTGTGTCAGTGTTGTAAACTGATGTATAGGAGCAACATGCTGCAATAAAACATTGTTCTGTATACAGGCGTCTGTGCATTTCACATGGCCGATCTCCGTTAGGAAAAGCTGCCTGATGTTCACTTTTTAATTTTTTTGATACAGCGCATCATGTGTACATGGGCAGTGGTATTGAGATGATTGCTATGCATTCATAATAATAAGGGCCGTGTTGAGAGATGCCGAATTAAATCGGCAGCTTAAGTTCAGTGCCTTTGATAAATATTCACCCCGTTTTTAGCTTTTCTACATTTTTCAGTATTACAACCTGGAATTGAAATGGACTTAATGGTCAACCCTTTGGGTCAGTACCTAGTAGAACCGCCATTCGCTGCAATAACAGCCGTAAGGTCAAATGTCTGAAAGTTTTTCTTCAATAGTTCCCTTCCTGTTTTCATCCAAAGAGTTTATTTCATGTTCATGTTTAGGAAGTCACAATTTTTTGTTAGTGTGATCTCTCAGGAACAAGTTGTTGAATGTTTGTCGATTTATAATCGAGGAGTCAAGGTCACATTTTTTCTGCAGTAACCTCCTTCCTGTTTGACGTATTTAAGGGTACTTCTTGCAAATGAATTAGCAACAAGGCCTAGACTTGTTGCGGAGGCATCCCTGATGGACACCGTTGGCATTGAGTTCTGCTTATTCTTCTTTTCCTCTGGAATTCCATTTTAGTTAACCTGATTAGTGAGTCTGTTCCAGGTTGGAACACTATAAAATGTGAAAATGAACAAATGTGGTGAATACTTATGCAAGGCACCGTTTTGACATTGCATCTAAAGTTGCTGAATTAATTCTGCATCTCTGATTATGCCTAGGTGGGGATGTTCACGATCGTCTACAGCACTGGCATTAAAGACTGCCTTTAAAAGCAAACAAGAATTAGGAGATAGAAAATGCGGATATGTAAATTAGGACATATATGATATATAAAAATGAAAATGGCAAGAATGTAAATAAACCCTCAAGTCCAATATGGGAACGAAGTCACACGGTCAGACGGCACACAGCGGGAAACCAGGAGCAAGCGAGTGTTCCAATCTCGAGAGGTGAGTTTGTGGAAGGCCTGCATGTAGGTGCGATGATCACAAACTAGTGAATGAACCAAATTTGGCTCAGCCTGAAGTCCTGAATTACACAAACTATGAGCACTATGGGGCAGCGCCATGGTGTAGTGGTTAGCACGGTCACCTCACAGCCAGAAGGTTCTGGGTTTGAATCTGCCAGTCAGCCGAATCCTTTCTGTGTGGAGTCTGCATGTTCTCCTTGTGCATGCGTGAGTTTCCTCTGGGTGCTCTGGTTTCCTCCTGCAGCACAAAGACATGCAGATTAGGTCAGCTGGCTACTCTAAGTTGCTCATAGGTGTGAGTGTGAATGGTTGATCTATCGGTGACCTGCCCAGGGTCAGTTGGGATCGGCTCGGTATAGATAACGGATTGATTGATGATCAATCCAACATTTTGGGTAAAACTGGTTTAAACACTCCAAGACATGTAGTTTAATTTGGCGCAGTAGCTTCAATTGCGCATGCGCCACGGAGACGCTAGATAAATAGATTGATGGATGGATAGATAACAATAGCATCCACTCCTGAGAAGAAATCCCTTTATAGGCAATAATCCGTACTAACGATTGGTAGATGATTTCCCGCGTTGACAAATGAAAAGCGCCCAATTGCCATTTTGTCCAATCAATGCATGTACTTTTCTTGCACGAGCACTCATTTTCCTTGCATTATTTCACTGGAGCGGAAATGATCATCTCTGTTGGCAAAGGGAGGGAGTGCACCGAGTTAACTGAGGCTCACAGAAGAATGCTTACTGCGATTTGATTACCACTTAGACACATCACACCTCTCGCGCTTCATCTCTCCTGGAACAGTGCTTTTTTTTATTTTTTATCTTCTATAGCCTAGAAAACCATCTATTCTTCCCTGGATGCTGGGGCCAGAATGCACGCGCGGCGCTGCTGCTGGTGCAAAAACAAAGCACCTTTTAGTCGGCTATTGAACTGATCTGTCTATCTATTTATCTATTTATTTATCTATCTATCTATCTATCTATCAATGCACGCCCGAGGTCATTTCCCCACACACACACACGCACACACACACACCCTCCTCCTTTTCTGCGCACATTAGCGCGTGCTGGATGTTGTGCCGACGATGCTGCGCGCTGCGAATGAAAAATTTCAAGTCGGATGTTTTTTTATGGCTCCGGATCTCCAACAGGACGCTAGAAACCAGGAGCTGGAAAAAGCGAGAATGAGCCGTGATCTGGGACCGTGAGCAAACATTGATTTGATTTGATTTGATTTTGATTTTGATTTTGATTTTGATTTTTAGTTTATTTGGTGGCTTTGCTGTTGCTCGGAAGGTATACTGCGTTTTTTTTTTTCTGCCGCACGGAGCTCGCGCGCTATTTACACAGCAACACGTCAAATTCCAGCACGAGGCTCCACCTGACTGCTTGTTTTTGTTTTTGCTGCTGTTTGTTTCTTCTGAAAGGAAAGCTTTGATCTTAAAACTTTCGAAGCAGATCTTAGGAAACTAAAGCGGAATATAAAACTCCATACAGGTAACAGCCCCACTTCATTCTGTCCCTGATTATTATTATTATTATTAAATCTCTTACAAATTGTGCATCACTTTCTGTACCGGTTTTGTAAATTTCGACTATGGATGCTAATCAGTGTTAGACTTCATGAATGTCCTGATTGCCATGACAGCCTACTCTTGTCTTTCTGTTCTTGGGAGGAAATCCAGTCCCTCAGTGCTCCACGTATGAACCAGATTAAGTGTCATCATTTTTTGATCCTCAGTACCAGAACTTGTTGCTGGATGTTCTACATGCTCAATTCCTGGCCATGGCTTGATTTGAAACGGTTGAGTGTGGTCCAAGGCCTGCTCAGTCTTCCTGACTCCATCGGCCCTCTTTGTCTCCTCATTTTCCTTCTTCCGTCCACCTGTTTTATTCTGCACCTCCTTTGAGAAAAAGCCCGATTCCTCAGAGAGACGTGTGGTAATTAAGGGATAAAAGAGAAACGAATGAGACGTGTGTTGTTATTTTGGCTGCTCGGTGACAGTGACGGTGACAGTTTACTCGGAATACAAGACCAGACTGAGGATTTATACCATTCTCATTCTCATCTCATCCGTCTGTCTTTCTTTCTCTCTCTCTCTCTCTCTCTCTCTCTCTCTCTCTCTCTCTCTCTCTCTCTCACTGGCGCTCTCCTTCTCCCTTTGCTATGATGTTATCCTGAGAGAGCGCCTTCTACCCACATACTGATAAAAAAAAAAAGAAAAAAGACATGAGATGCTGGGGAAAAAAAAATCTCAAGTGGATGTGTGTGCAATAGAGAGAGAGAGAGAGAAGCAGAGGATGTGTGCATGTGCACAGATGTAGGCACCTGATAGGGGGTCTGCCTCTACTGCTGGATTTCATTCCGCGACCACCACAGTGCAGAAATGGGCGGCGCAGTCAGTCATTCAGATGGCTCAGAACACACTCTGGGGCTGTATTTATTTTTAAACACACACTAGCTTTTTACCCTTTTTCTACCTTCTGCTGCAATGGACCTCATCCACAAAGACCCCTCCTCTCATGCCGTCTCTTCCCCCACCTTGCGGCACTGGGTTCCTCTCCGACTTGCCAACCCCCTACTCACTGCACATCTGTGCGCTTTTCTTTTTTTCCTTCACTGCACCCCTCCCCACAGTTCATCTTCTCCATAACGCTTCCCTTTGAGTGAACTGTGGCTTTGTCATATCACTAAAGAGTAGCTCATGTGTTCTGCTCTGTCCACACTCGAGCCTCTCTCGAAGTGTTATTCTTAGCAAACTGGTGTTGTTGCATCAGTCAAGCCTACATGCTTGTTGTGTAAGGATGTAGTGAAGCTTATGTTATGGCAGTAACTGTTACTCATCGAGATGGCTTTAGAATATGACTCAACGTGTGAGACGAGGTCACACTCTACCCTGCGCTTTAAAATGCAGCGCATGCATATTCAGGATGCAATTTGCATGATGTTGAGCATGAATGAATGCAGGGATGATGCACATTCTTGTGGCAGTTTGGAATAAAGGAACATGGCCCTTAACAAAATCAGGTAAAATCAGGTTTACGGCCAGTGGTTAGGAAGCTGCAGTGTAACCATGGATACAGTAAAATCGTAGATACATTCTGTTGGTAGCTACTGCAATACATCCACCATACTAGAAAGAGTCAGGTTCAACTGTAAGTCAGGGCAGATGTAACACGATAAAATCAACTGTCATTCGCTTTGTTGTAGAATGAATGCATTTCTGCGTATTGCAGGAGATTTGCTCTGTATAGTGCACAGTAATGCATATGAAATAATAGTGATTAAGGATAAATTAGCTTGTTGTGTGATGGAGAACTAATGTGCTTCATTTGTTCACTTAATTTTTAATGGATTCATAACAACATATATAATAAAATGTAAAACCTTGGTTTCTTTAGGAATTATTTACAAAAAAAGGCCCTCTATGTAGGATTTTGAGGGTCTCTATTAGCAGAAATGGAGTATATATTCCATAATCTACTCAGGGAATTCATAAGTATGTTTTCAGTACTGTATAATCACCTGTAACTACAAATTGTTGTGTTTTTGTAAGCTTAGAACAAGCCCTTTCATTTCTACACAGGGTACGGAGCCGCCGTGTTGCAAGACACAGACGAGGAAGAAGTAAGAAGTGTTTGCTGGTGCTGGCTAACACATGTAAGATCCTAAATTTTGAAAAATGGAGGATCATACTTATTATTTATCACGGAAAAAGCAAGGGAGTGTGAACGTAAGTTCTTGGAAGTACACTTCAGGCACCTGATGGCCACCGTACGTGCTAATACACGCTTTTAAAGGGAGGGGTAATGGAGGGGCGTTCAGGTGGTTGAATCCTGCATAGTGGGCCTTTAAATTGAAAATATGAAGACATTTGAACATTCTAGCTATAATTTTGGAGATTGGTACAGGGATGAGAGTGTCACTCCCCGACAGCACTTAAAATAAGTTCTGATACTGTACTTTATTGATGATGATGATGGATATAAATCAACATTCTGATATAGTTCCCATTGAGGATAAGCTGCTGATACTTAATTGAGAATGAAAATCACAGAGCACCTGGAGTGCAATGACGCAACATGTTATCTGTAAAGTCTGGCAAAGGACGATATAGTGAGCACCATATCTTCAGTCCTTCACAATTATCTGCGAATGACACTCCTTAGTCCCGCCCTTGCAGAAGTGCAGAAGGTAGCCATCATGGGCATCAGCTGGCATTTAAAGCAGGGTGGCATCCATTGTTACAGTTTCTCTCTTTGCAGGGAGAAAACTGCAGGTTGTAAAATGTGCTGTTGTGATGAGGCTGATTGACACTGAGCATTCACTGATATTCCCCACAGAAGAACCTAGAAAGTCTCCACATAGGCATTGTGTAGCCACTTCTGCATAACTGAGACGGCCCTGACTTCTGTCAAGAAAGTTCACACGGTGCACGAGTTTATACAGTCGGCAAAGGAGTAGTGTGCCACTTGTCATTATTGACTTTTAGTCCTTGTGCTCATCACCTGCTGTACTCCAACCAGCCAATTGTTCAAATAAGGGAGCATGTACTGACCCTAGGGCCATGCCATGCCAAAGCTAACCCATAGGAAAGGCTTACTTAAAGCAGATAAATATTCCATGGTAATTGAAATGTGAACATGCATCTTTCTATGATCCAGACCAATTTTGTTCATCTGATATGCGTAGCAGGCGGAACAGAAATTTGTATTAAGACGGCTTTTTAGATCCAGAATGAAGCAGATTCCAGCTCCTATATATGGATATAGAAACATTCTTGTAAAGGCATGTGCGCTATCTATATTGCCTGTTTCTCTAACAGGGACTGCATTACTGCAATCTTTTGCCAGGAGCTTTGCACCTTTATGAGGCTGACCCCTGTGTTTCGGTGGTGGTTGACAGTGAAAGTCTACGTAATGGTGTATTTTCAGATACGATGCTGAGATGCGCGTTCAGTGAATCATAGCCTGGAAGCATGGCCGTGCCCCGATCTGACATGAACTGGTTTAGCATTCTGTGCTGTATTCTGCCTACAAGCACAGCACCGGTAACATGCCCCTGACCACTGACGCAGGTGGTGCGTATTGAAACTCATGTTAAAATGGAAGCTTCGTGTAGTGCACCACTCATGCACATAGAAAATTCGCTTCGGAAACACGCCTCAGGTGGAGTCACAGTCACAAGGAAACGGGTATACGGGAATACTCCAGCAGTTCTGAGGGAAAGCGTTGTGGTGGTTTGGAGCATAAAGATGTAGGAGAGGTAGTGAATCAACGTCCAAGAGAGGCTGATCTTCCAGACAGCTCAAGGAGAGATTTAGATTTCATCAAATGATATTTTCTGTCTGAAAATCCTTTTGGTATATTTCTAGAAATGAACAAAAATAAATAATAAACACTTAATTAATGCTTTCTGTGGTATTACTCATCCAACTCACACTATAACAGTTAAACTGTTTAATATAATCATGTGTCCTATTGGTGAATGTTTCTGTGCAGTGGTATATCGCATTCATGGTCAAGAGAAACAGCAATATGGTCTGCTTTAGGAATTTCAATGAATGTTTAATATGGGCAGAAAACAGAAAAGCGTTCGCCCTGTCGTTAGGAGATCGTGAGTCCGAATCCTGAAAATACTACAGCCATCCATGCGCATGAAGCCAAGAGGGCAAAAGGGAGGGACGGGTGGAATGCGCTCTCTCCCCTGTCAATCAAAGCGACCCTAGATAATCATGAGTGTCTATGAGCGCATGTATGCAGTGGGTGGATAGCGCTTTCCTCAGAGTGTGTTACGCCAACCCTTGATGCTGTATGACCAGCAGTTCGAAAAGATCGGAGGAAGTATGTGATAGCCTTCACCCTCCCTGACTGGAAGCAGAGGCCGAACTTGAGGACGGGAAGTGGCCAGGACTAAATTAGAGAGAAAATCAGGGGGGGAAAAAATCCAAAAGAAAAAGATACCAGTGTACTAAATGACTCTGAGCTGAGGACAAGTCACTTGTCTTTACAAGCAGAATTACACTTACAACAATAAACAGCGTGTAGTTGCAGTCACCACAGTATTAAATAACATCTTGAACTCTGACGTCATCTATAGCCGAAGGCATAAACCATTCACACTATTCATTGCATAGCTGAATTTAACGCTTTATCATGTTTTATACTAAGTTCCACCATTTCAGCTCATGCATAGGGTTGTGTTTTTTTGTGTGACTGCTGTTGTGTAATAGGAAAATTGTTAAGCCATCTTGCTCTTTTATTTCAGTTTCCAAATGCTATTCCTCCTACAGTGTTTGAGAAAAAAACCACTACATGTTCCAAAAACCTTCATCTCATGCCCACTCACAATCACAGTTTACTTGCATCCATTTCTTTCCCAGAGATCTGCGTTTTGTCTCTCTAGCCCTTTTTTTTTGTTTCTACCTGTGCAGGAACGTTCATGCCTTCTGACATTTTCGTTTCATCACAAACACTATATTGGAACACTTTATTAGGAAGACCTGGACATCTGCACTTTCATGCGGTTATCCAATCTGCAGCAGCTCAATGGAGAAAATCATGCAGATACAAGAGCATCAAGAGCTTCAGTCAATGTTCACATCAAACATCAGAAGGGGGAAGAAACAATGTGGTCTTTGAACGTGACATGGTTGCTGATGGGTTGTTTGGAGAAACTGCTGATTTCCTGTTGATTGTCTGCAGAGTTTACACGCAATGGTGTAGAAAATATCCAGTTGTGTGGGCAGAAACATGTTGCTGATGAGAGACGGTCAGAGAAAAAAAGGACCAGACTGACTGGAGCTGACAGGAAGGTTACAGTAACATAATAACCACTGTTCACATCTGTGGTGAGCAGAAAAGCATGTCAGAAGCTCAACACATTGAACCTTGAGGCGCAAACTGGACAGCTGAAGATTCACCTGTCTTTCTATTTTATTTTATTTTTTTGCTGTATACAGGTTGGCTGACAGGAGAGTGGAACCTGATGTGGTTGTTTTCCGCTGTTGGAGCTCATCCACCTCCTGGTTTAACGTATTGTGTGTTCTGAGATGCTTTTGTGCTCAACAGATTTTTTTTTTTTTTTACCCAGTTCTGCATTTTCTTACATGCTAATAGTATTTTTGGTTTATCATACATCAAGCGCCACTTCAGAGAACAGTTTGCTTTGTTCACTAATTTACATGCAAAGCCATCCTTGTGGAATACTCTGCACTCAGTGAACTTTCTACTTCTCTTTTTTTTCCTCAGGTTGGTTTTCTGGCAAATGTAATTGGTGTATTGTATTTGTGCTCCGTCTTGGAGTGAAAAAAAAATAATGAGATAGGGTTAGGGTTAGAACGAGTATTTATTTTTGTTCAGCTGAAACTGTTGTTTGCCCATCTCTTATCTGTACTGCTCTTCTTTCTTCACTTCCTGCCCAAATACACAAAACACCTTTAATTTTAGATTTCAATTTCAAACCAACAAATTAGATGTATACAACCAGTCATCCATAATACATGACCAAATTTCATTCTTATATCACACAATTGTTTAATGCTACTTTCTCCATATTATCATAGAATTCAAATTCCTGGGTGTCGGAGAGCTTTTGCGCAACCATAAGCTGCTCACCTATATGTTTAAATTATATTCTGACTTGTAAAGAAAATTAGCTAATATTCTATTCTTGTTCTAATAGTAACAAAATCTTTACATTTAAATAAGTGTTGTACATTGATTAATCCTTTAAACCAGGGTAAAACTGCATTTCATAATATCATAATATCTGACTATATTGTTGAATATTTTTATATGAACCAGATGTACCTCCATCAGGATTGTTAACGTTTATTTTACCAAGAGTCAGATGTACTAAGCTGTTTGCGCCCATTTCCCGGAGCAATTAGATCACATTCTGCATGTACAAGCCTAAATGCTTAATTTAAGCACTGTGCTTGCTGAAACATACAAACTGCACATTTCTCCCTTGTACATATGCGTTTAAGGAAGGATTGCACAAGTGGGAAGTGAGGCTGATTACATATTCTGTTCAATGTAATGAAGTTTGGGCAATTAACAGCGCCTGATGTTGAGTGTGATTTTGTTTCCCCCCAAAGCCAGCTGTAAATCAGTCCCTTGCTTGGTTGCTTGCACGGAGTGTAAATGGCGCATAAACGGCATTAATATTAACATGCAGTGTTCATGCCAGATGTATCGTCCGACAGCACCCTCCTTTGGCCTGTCCGGATTTTATTTTGAAGGGCTCCGTTTCCCATTAGTGTGTTCCACTTCCTGTTTGTTTCTTTCCACTTCCTTTTTCACTCGTGCTCACGCTTCGGCAAGCCTTCGAACTGTGATGCTTATATCGAACTACAAAGCGTGTTAGCAAGGAGGGCTCACGTCTGAAATACATAAAAAGCGGCCATGGAAAGCAGAATGAGGTATGGGAATACTGACTATTGATTGTATATGTATTATTTATTAGATTGTGTGATTTACGTGATACAATTGCTATGTTTCTTACTTGTGTCATAATAGCTTAAAAGGCATATTGCACTTAATGTTCTGGT
>JAQMYM010000021.1:9576758-9591521 GCA_030014255.1 Parauchenoglanis ngamensis
CTTCTTTGACTTCTTTTCTCCACGCCTCGGACGGCAACCAGGACCGCGCCGGGATACCGTAAGACTGGGACTTTTGTTTCGCGCACGCCGCTGCGCTTGTGGCCTCACCTCTCTGCGTCTCCCGTGGACGTGACAGTAATATGTAATGCAGCGTTATTTAATTACAAACAAATGCATGAAGAGAATTATATTTATTTGCAATACATGGCATATTATGAATAGTGTGGGCTGATAAATAAGCTGTTCAAACATGGAACTAAACATGTTTATATTTGTATATATGCACCTGTCTTATTTATATGTAGTTGTGTTTTAATAATTTCCTTTGATGTTCCCTTATATACATTTATTTCTTTAAATTTAATGTATAAATGTGCTGAACGTTTGTATATTATCCTTTTGTTAATAACAGTTTTTTTTAAAAATGGAAAAACAACCCAAGGTTGAGCTTGCTCGAGTGGTAGACTACATTGTTTGGATCCGCCCCTAAGTTTTCCCTTTTCATTCACTTTTTATTGAACGATTTGTGTCGTTATGCAAAACCTGTTGAAAGTTGTACACTTTTACAGTGTCATTATTTGATTAATGGAAGTAGTATTCCGAGTTTTAACCGTGTACCATGTATAGCCTATGTGCTCCACAAGGAAACAAACGAGGCATCACTGGCATTCGCCATTTTGAGGGGCAGGGTCAAGCGAGTCCTTCAGAAAGGGGGAAACAGCAGCAGCTTGTGGGTAAAATGGCTTCGGTGTGGTGACATTGCCTGCACTCTTACTATTATAAAACGTGCGTTATCACGTTATTGCCCTCTTTCCCCTTTATTTATGTTACGCTTTCATTCCAAACAACCAATTTTATGTTTTTTTCACTAGGTAATGGAAACATCAAGACGTTCATAGTTTTATCAGTATCAGTCTGCATTTGCAGGAATAACGCATGTTATAAATTTTCCCCAGCCCTAAATGTACTCCTTAAAAGTTTCATACGTTTGTAAACTTTTGCCAGAGTTTTGTTATTTTCTGAGTATGCACTTTTTTTTTTTTTTCTTTTTTTTTTTAAAGAATATTTATCGACCAAGTCTGCCCACGGAAACATGGCTGGACTCCGACTTCGACTTGTGATGGATTGATTTTTACTTCTTTTACATGCATTAAACCGTGCAAAAAAAAATGTCAAATCATTCGCGTAATAATTTTATCAACCCACAAGCACCCTTATTTGTACTTCTAATCCTGCAAAGTAAGTGCATTTCACCGCTGCGAAATGAACGCAGCCGGACACTTTATCGTGCGACACTGGCCGGAACTGTATCACTGCCCGGAAACGACCACTGTGAAACGAACATAAGCGCCTACAGGAAGACGGGGACATTAAAAAAAAATGACACAGAGGGGGGAAATATTTGGCTAATAATACTGATTAAAGGAAAGGAGAATCCCTCCGAAGGACGATTTCGATTTATAGGCGGTTAAGCGACCGAAAATAGGTCGTCGGGTAAAGCTATCGCTTTGCATTAGCCAGCTAACCGAGCGGAAATTGGGTTTGGTTAACGGGGCGACAACAGAGCTCTTGGGCCAATGGAGAGGCCTTTGAAACTGTTTTCGACGGGAGGATGAGGAAAAATGACCCGCTAACCTGAAATCGGAAACCGCCTTTGTGTACATGTACGTTTCGGCGCCTTTTTTCCCCCTTTTGCATATTACTCCTTTCATGTTGTACTTTCGAGGACGACTTGGTTGTACATAAACGTTTGCCACATACCAGGTCGGATGGTTTAATGGTGCAACGATGAACGCTGAAACAGAATACCGTGTTTATTTAGCTAACGTTAGCTAGCCGGATAGATAGATACCGTAGATAGCATGCAGGCTAACGAGCGAACGCACTGGACACATTACTCCTATTCATTTAACAGGGTTCAAAATCATTTAAGTCACTATATAA
Source organism: Parauchenoglanis ngamensis (assembly GCA_030014255.1). Lineage (NCBI taxonomy): Eukaryota > Metazoa > Chordata > Actinopteri > Siluriformes > Auchenoglanididae > Parauchenoglanis > Parauchenoglanis ngamensis. Next base: position 9,578,703 of record JAQMYM010000021.1, read on the forward strand.
TACTTTAAAAACTATTTTGGGACAGCCGTAAATAACTTGTTTTGCAAGATGCAGTTCGTATCATTTTAACGTCTAATGTCTCTGACTTGCTTTTGGAATTTTGATATGCATTTCTATTTTAGAGTCTTCACTTAATTTCTCAGCATTTTTAAGTATTTTTGTACTTTGAGGGATGTGATTATAAAAAGCCTTCATTCCCTTCAGTCCCTCGTTCTGTTCCGAGCTAACAAAAGTCTAAGCGAGTAACCGGAGTAAGAGCACCGCCACCGAGCTTCTGCACGAGTTTGGTGAGTTTCTCAGTCGGTCACGAAATGTGACTGTTTTGGCTTGTTGTTTTGTTTTGCACAAAGGTTACAACCTGAAACAAATCCTTAGGCAGTCTCTTAAAACTGGTGCTAAGTTTGAATGCCATGTACGTCAGTGTGTCTGAAAGCCAAGTCCTTTTATAATCGCAGCTCATCTCACTGCTCATGGCTGCAACATCATCTCGAACCTTGTATTAAGTTTACTTTTACTTTAAAATGGGTGACGAAGCAGTGACACCACTGCAAAGCTTCACCAGGGCTTATGATTGGGGGATTTTCTGGACTGCTTGAGTACGAACACTGAATAGGATGTACTTCCCAGTACACAGTTTTATTTATAGTAGTGTGTGTTTTAATTTTAACCGGAAAGATCCACCCTGGAGCATTGAATATGGTTATATTTGCAATGTACATAGTGATTCTGCAGAAACGTCTTTTCTCATTCACGGTTCATTTTTCACATCATATGAGGAGGGATGGAAAACTTTTTTCTTTTTTTTTTTTGGGGCGATCATTGTCTGTGGACATACCGAGCATTGTGCAGATGACGTGCAGTTTTTAAAATAAATGTCTATGGGAAATCCAACGTACTCTAGCAGATGGGAAAACTTTTTTTTCCCGTTTAAAATTTTTTTTTTATCCAGTGTGTCCTGAATATGAGATTTGCTCTGGAAGTTCGGAAAAAAAATACTGCATAGAAATAGGGGAGACGACAAACATGATGTATGATGCGGGTGCGTTGGCTTAGGGGGCGCGGCTGAAGGCCAACTCTGTTCGCCTGCTTATCTATCTAAGCGCAATGGCTTTGATCAACCCTGGCGATATTAGCGTGAACATTAAAGCTTTGGAACCCTCTCTGTGTTTTCCAGAGAGGTGAGAGAGCTGGACAGATTAAAAGGATTAAAATCGCTGCTGCTCCGGTCCCTGTGGGTAGGGATGAAGCGACCGCTTCGGCGCCACTGGTCGGGCGGTTGTATGGCATTGTGGGCACGTAGGAATATAAACCAAAATTCAAAATCGACCAACATGTCAGTGAAACGCATTTAAACCAATGATGTCGACTTAATTGTTTTATACCTTTAAAAATAAAATAAATAAGTTCAACATGTGTAGACCCTGGATATTATACACGATTTGGCCAAAAGTATGTGGTCACCTGAGCATCACACCAATACGTGGGTTTTGAAGCACACAGTTATATAGAATGTTTATGTATGCTGTAGGATTACAATTTCACTTTACTGGAACTAAGAGGCCCAGCATGACCGTCCACCTGTGCACAAAGCGAGCACCAGTGTCCTGCACAGAATCCTGACCTCAACCCCACTGAACACCTTTGGGATTAACTGGAATGCTGACCGTACCCAGGCCTCCTCGCGCAACATCAGCAACTGACCTCACTAATGCTCTTGTAGCTGAATGAACACAAATCCCCACAGCCTCGCGCCGACTTTTTCCAGTGGAAAGCTTTCCCAGACGTGAGGAGGTTATTATAACTGGTGGGGGTGGGGTGTCGGTATGATGGTCAGCTGTAGTCGTATTTTAGGACGTATAGTGTATCTGTGGACACGTGGGCCGAGTATTTTATTATTCAGTAACTGGAATTCGCCTAGTTGGTGCTCATGATGGTCTTACAATTATGGGGTAGTTTTCTTTTAATTTTTAAAATCATTACTTGATTTGGGCTTCTGAAGAATCATGTCTGGCGATCACAAGACAATATTTACACCCCCCAAAATTCTTTATTTCTTGCAGTCATTAATATGTGGTCACTTAACTACTGAATACATCTTCGTACTGTATATCAGAGTTGTATGTTGATCTTCCTTGTATTTTATTTTTTTTAGAATGAGGTTGCTGACAGCAGACAGAGGCAAGAAGTACTGGATCATATCGCTGCTGTGCTCTTGTTCTTCCAACGTGGGACTTTATCCCGTCCTGTGGATATTCTGGACATTGCTTCTTTCTCCTTTTCACTGTGATTTGAACTGAACTGCTGAGACAACGTTTAATACGGACACACAAATGGGGACCATTTCTTTAAATGCCTGTGAGATAAATAAGTAAGAGAACATTCCCTCGCCGGTAAGATTTTAGACTTCTATGAGTAGCAAATTCTACACTACATTTATACTGTTATAAATGCACCAATGAACGTGATGCGCATTACATATGACTATTTTTCATGGCCTAGACTTTCAGCATTTTAATAGGAGTACATCTTGTTTCTGGTATTGAAAGTAAACATGTTGAATAATTCAGTGTGCACAGCAGTAGGCTTTTTAAATTTTAGTTAAATATCGGTGGCACTAAATGGCACCATCAATTTTTGCAATCGTTTAATTAAGTAGTTGTGTTCTTTTTACTGCAGCAACAAGGGATCGAGAAGGAACCAGAGGAGTCTCCCTCAACAGTGAGGGAAATGTTCCAGTTTGGAAAGTACCCTATGGACATTTTAGAAATGCTTAGTGGGCACCAGGCTCATCAGTTCAAAGGCCTAGGGTTTGAACGTCAGCTGCAGCACCAACAGCAACTTCAACACCAGCAACAGCTTCAGCAGCAGCAGCAGCAGTGTGAGGCCTCTGGAGCGCTCCTCTCTGGGCTTGGCCTTGGTTCCCTTCAAGGATCTAGAAGTAATGCATTTTCAGATTCCTCATCAATTTTTGCCAAAATGAGTGCACCACCTCCACCCATCCCCCAGCAAACGCAGTCGTCATCTTCACAAAGCTCTCGCAAATCTAGCAAGATGAGCAGCACTGGCAGTTCTGCTTCTGGGTACCCGCAATTTTTGCGTCCTTTTCACCCTGCAGAGGCTGCTCTAGCACAGGAGCAACTTCACTCAGGGATGGGACGGTTTGATTTTGCAGGAGGTAGTAGTACTGGTGGTTCTGGAGTGATTGGAGGAGTGGTAACATCTGCTCCTCCACCGCCACCACCCCTGCATCCTGGTCTCTCTGTGCCTCAACCATCACCTGGACCATCATCTTCATCACCTTCTCCCTCCAGTTCAACCACCACCTCCAATAACCCTGCTACCAGCAGCAGTACAGTAGCTGGTCTGGTTGGGGCTCAGTCTGAGGCACGAAGTTTACACCAGCAGTTTAGTTGCATGCTTGCAGCCAACCAATACTTCCTTTCTGGAATGCCTACCAATGCTAGCCTTGAACAGTTCCTAGTTCAGCAGGGTCCCCATAATCATCTTGGTCTTACAGACTCGAACACAGGTTTAGCTCCTCCCCCAGCACTTCACCCCTCTCACACACATGGCCACCCAACTCCTCAGCCTCAACAGCAGCAACAGCAGCTACCACCACATGCATTGTCTCACCCTCACAGCCATGCCCACCCACATCACCCTCTTCATCCTGCTCCTCAACCATCGCCACTTAGTGGATTTGATTTTCAAGGCATCCCTGTTCTTTCCTCCAATCAGCTAGCTTCTCTAATGCAACAGGAAGCTGGTCTTCCTCTCCCACTTCCACTTCATCTCTCTGCCCCAAAGGATGATGGGAAGGGGGATGGTACATCAGTGGCTGGAGGAAGCGGAGGTAGTGGCAGCAGGAGAAAGAAAGCAATGGCCGGATATCTGCCCCAGAGGAAAACCGATGGCAGTAGTGGTAATGGTAGCAGTACTAATTGCCATAGCAACTCTGGGGCACATGGCCATGATGGGTCATCTGGCCTTGTTGGAGGAGGTGCAGGGGTTGGCATGAGAGGTCTCGGTAGTGACCCCTCCTCAATCCTCTCCTCTTCAACACCGTCCTCCTCCTCTTCTTCAACTGTCTCTTCCTCTGCCCCCTCCTCAAATTCTGCCTCTGTGTTGGTAACAAATGTTTCACAGATACCCAAATCCGATAACCAATCCACAATGACTCCCACTGTTACTCAGCCTGAGCCTTATCACTGTGGAGAGTGTGGTAAATCATTCACACACCTCCCTAGCCTCCGTAGACACATACGTAGCCACGAAGAAGGGGGCAATGGTCCCAATAGCAGTGTTAACACAACTCCAAATGCGATCCATCAACATCAGTCAGATACAAGTCTCCCTCACTCAACACAAGATGGTATATCTCAGCAAAATGCCCATCATCAACACGAACCAAATCAGTCCAATCCAGACCCTTCCTCTTCATGCCCAAGTCCAGATAAAACGTACTGTTGCGGTGAATGTGGGAAAGGTTTCAAGAAAAGAGGACATCTCCTGCAGCACGGTGTTATACATTCTGGTGCACGACCATTTGCTTGTGCTACCTGTGAGAGATCTTTTAACAGGCGAGAATCTCTTACTCGACATGAGAAAATTCATGAGGATAAACCTTACCGCTGTCCAGCTTGTGATCGCTGCTTTAGAGAGAGTACCTCTTTGCTTAACCACGCTGCCTCTGGCTCATGTGGCAAACAAGGTAGGGGATCAAGTTCGAGAAGCAGTGAAGGCAGTTCAATGAGTTCTGATGACAAGGTGGAAGGTAGTGAATATCAAGGTGGACAAATAGGAGATGAAAAAGAATTGGTTTATGCGAAAGCCGAGGGAGGTACAACAGAGATGTCATGTGATGGGCTGTATTCACAGGGGAGAGGAGGAAATCCAAATGCTGGTGACAAACCTGAAGGGAAATATAATTCGGCATATTCAAGAGATCCCTACCAGGCATCCTATAGAGTTGATGATTATCGCCGACCACCGGGTACCCTGACCTCATACTCTGGAGATGGCTCTTGTACCAACAGCATGTCAGGCCCTGCCCTCAGAAAAGCCCCCTTAGCTCCAACACTTCACCCACACCCCCCAAATCAGCAACAGCATCACCATCACCAACAGCAGCCACATCTTCCTCTTTCTTCTCTTCTTGATGATTCAGAAGATGAAGTCACCAGCAGTGCCATGTCTGCGATAGCTGCAGCTGCTGCTGCCTCAGTCTTACCCGAAATAAACAGCAGTGGGGGAAGAGAGGAACGAAGAGATATAATTGGAGGTTTGTTAGGGGGTCTTGGTTTTGGGTCTCTGGGTGGCCAATCTTCTACATCTACTGGAAATGGAGGAAATGACGAGTGTTTGAATGGATCCATGATGCCTTTGTCTCATCCTGCTCAGCAGCCGCAGCAGCCGCCTAATTCACAAAATGCCACATCTAATGCCAAACCGAAGCGGCCAAGGAAGCCCAGACAAAAGAGGGAACCTAGGCCTGGTGGTGTTCCTGGAGAGAGTGTTAAGCGTAGGCGGAATAACCAGAACGGGGCTCGTGGGGATGGAACAGAAAGGCCTTATTTATGCACTGTTTGTGGGCGTGGCTTTGGCAGACGCGAGACCCTCCGCCGGCATGAGCGTGTTCATACAGGAGAAAAGCCATTCCATTGTGATGTTTGTGGCAAAGATTTTCGAGAGCCTTTCCATCTCACTAAACATCAGACTGTTCATTCGGGGGAGAAGAACTACAAATGCTCCCTGTGCGGGAAAGATTTTGGGTATGCACAAAGTCTGAAAAGACATGAAAAGCTGCACCTCCGAGGGGATTTCAAGCCAAGACGGAGTAAAACCAAGTCTTCGGCTAATCAAGGAGGAACGGTCCATCAAGATGACAGTCAAACAGCCCCTGCATCATATTACCCTTATTCTCAAAATAAAGCTCAAGGGTCCAGTGCTAGCACATCCAACCAGCCCCCTCCTAAGCTTTATACGTGTGAAATTTGCTGGAAGTCATTTCGCCATCACTTCCATTTGACTGCTCATCACCAAGCCATTCATGAACATGGTGGAGAGAAACTCTTTTCATGCGAGGTGTGTGGAAAAGCCTTCGCTTACTCAAATAGTCTGACGAGACATCGCTTATCTCAGCATGGTTTAGCACGGGCTGGACCAACCACCCAGGCAACAGGAAGTGGCTCGGGTGGAAATGCCTCATCCTTAACAGAAAGTGAGGCTGCCACTAATGTTCTCCTTAGTCTGGCTCCAGACAATGGAACTCATGGTGTACAGCAAACACATTCAACCATTGCTCATACGCAGCATCTTCACACTCAATCTGCTGGCTATTCCCCACTCTTCTACACACCAGAGTCAGGGCCTCATAGTTCGAATACCAATGCCCCTTCACACCCTCAACACCCTCACTACTCACACTCCACTATAGGGCCCCTTTCCCATCAGCAGCCTGTAAGTGGGAAGGGACAACAGATTTATCAAGGGATTACAGGAAACCCCATTCATTCTGCTCCCGCTCATGTCCACATTTCATCCTCTCCACTCCACATTTCTCAGTACCACCACCAGCAGCACGCTTTTCAAATGCAGCCTCAGCATCTACATCATCAGCTTGTACAGGTGCATGGAGATGTTGCCCAAAAAAAGAAGAAAAAAAAAAAGAAAAAAAATAGATTCCTAGGCACGGGACAGCTGCTTGGCGGGTTCAGTGATTTTGAGAATGCAAGATGGCATAGATTTTTGCAGAGAAAAACGAGAAGGCTTCAGCAGCAACTTAAACGGAAAAGGTGGATAGCCCAGTTAAAATGGGTCAAGTATACTGGAGGAATCGGGCTTAACCTAGGGGTTGGTACATGGCGTGTGGGTGGGCTGAAACTGAGAGGTTTAAGGTCTTTGATGGTTCCCTTACGGTTCTTTACATGCCCTATCTGTCCTTCCACCACCTTTACACGACGGATAACCCATTCAGTTCACCGTGTGATCAGGCACCCCCCAAGGAGACATGGCTGTCGGGCTCGCCTGCGGTGTATAGTCTGTGGAAAGCGATCGCGAAGGCTCCTCTCGGCTCTTCGCCATCGGGCTCGGCACCTTTCCCAAGGATCGTTCTCTTGCCCCCAATGCCCCTCGCGGTTCTGGAATGCTGCCCTATTACACAGGCATAAATTTGCTTGTAGACAAGTTGGTAGGGGACGAAAAACACCAAAGGGGACTTTTTCTCAGAAAGGAGAGTATTATATGGAAAGATCAGGTGGCATTGCTGAGTACAGGCACTAAGTATTTTTCACTCTGAAGAAAATATGACCGTCAAAACTGATGAGTTTTAAAACCCTAGAGACCCCTAATGCACAGTGGAAGTTCTGCTTTGAATCTACTACATATTTACAGTCTCACACATTATATAGATGGGCTCTGGTTTCAGCCAAGGGAGTGCCTCTTATAACAACATGAACATTAAGCCTGTATCTAAAAAAAAAGAAAAGACAAAACAGACATCCATTAAGGACATGGATCTGAAACATGGTTTCTCCAAAGGGGAAGAATATTTTAGATTATGGGACTATTTGGTAGCACCTTTGTTGTTATAGTAGCATCTCTATCCTCTACAAACACATTCATTACGTATTTTCGTAACCTTTTTTTGTGCTGCGATAATGAATGCAAACCAGTAAGAGTGAACTAATCTTAACGGTAACATATTTTTTTCTCTAAGTGACTTTCCCCTTATTACTTAAAATTTTGGACAGTATAGTCTTTTATTTTCAAACATATGTAACTTTCTGTTTCTTGTGGCCTGTGCCCTACCCCCTGGTAGTCTTGTGTTTATAGAAATGCTTGTCCTGGGACTAATGTTGCTGGTTGGGATGTTGTTGAACATAATTGTTTATTCTTTAAGGACAAATGTACTAAGACACTTAGGTTTTCAGACCTTAACATTGAAAACTAATACTCATTCTTGCCTCAAAACATTCAGATGAAAATGTTGCATTACTGAAGGGGTGGGGGCACCATAGCTCAATAGATGCCATGTTCCATGAGTTTAATGTCCTCTGTTTTTTAAGAAATGTAATTTTGTAGGTATTTCTATGACAAGTGTTTTATCCTTGGTTGTGATGGATTGGGAGGCGTAAGAGTGGAGAAGCCAATCCGTACTGTAAAATGCGTATTATATTTTATGTATCAATTGTTTTTGTTGCTTTTTTATTCTTCAGAGTGCAAGTTTTTTAATCATTTGTACTATTTGTGGTTGGGCGTGTGTGTATTTTAAGATGAGGGGAATATATGTATCAATGTGATTTTTTTTTTCTTTTTTTTTTTTCTTTTCTTTTTTTTCTTTTTTTTTTTTTCTTTTCCTTTTTACCCCCTTCCCCCCATTGTCTAATCTAAACAAGTATAGCACAGGTCCCCAACACTATTGTATACATTTCAATACTTTGCTTAGCTCCTCTGTCCCAGTGTAATCTCAGTAAACTAAAATATGGCATATAAATACTAAACTATCGTTTTTTTTTCTGTTTTCTGCAACAGCAAAAAATAGTAAATCACACCAAAAACCAATAAAAAAAAAAAAACCTCTGATAGTCACCCATGATAGTTTGATGTTATTTGGAAGTACAAAACCTCACCCTGTTCTTTAAGCTCTGCTTTATGACAAAGAAAAGCCTGGCATTAAAGGAACAGATAGTTTAGAAAAGGCTCAATATCGACCAGGTGGCACGCACACCTGGCACTTGCAGTGCTGCTGCCTTGCCTTTCTGGAGCTGTTTCCCTAACTCACATGTTCTGGCACATGCCCTCTGCAATGCCATACGCCATTAGAGGCGGGGAGGAGAATGCCTGCAGGGTTGCCGTGGCAGAGGCACACAGCCGTCTGTTCTTTGTGCCTCTCCTTTCTGCAACCCAGTGAAAGTGGAATGACTTCGGTACCGTCTTCATATTTTGTGTTTGTTTATTTTTTCCTTCCCAAACGGTCTGAACTCATTTAGAATTACTGAGGTTTAAACTGATTTCAGAAGTGCAGAAAATTACAATGGTTTCTAAAATATTTTAGTTTATTACCAGTTTAAAAAAACAAGACAAAAAAAAAACAAAACACCACTTTATACACATAAGACGCAGTACACAAGAAGTTCACTAGATGGTGGTAAAAGACCCCTATGTGACCACTTCACCGGCGAGGGTAATGCTGGGCATACACGGCAGTATTTAAAAAAATTAAATGACATTTTATATGATGGAAGGTTTGTGTATGTTATTAATTTGCAGTACCTTACCCATAGTCCTGAATATATTCATGACTCCTACATAAATACATACATACCATTCCCCCTCCTCTATTTACAAAGGAAAACATCCAGCAACATGGCTTTCCCGGAGAGGAGCTGTTCTGAAAGCATAATGCACACTGGAAAACACCACACAGAGGTTTGACACCCTGTTCAGTCTCTGGGTTTTTTTTTTTCTTTTTTCTTTTTTAAGCCGTGCGACTTCCGTTTGATCTCCAGAGCTGTTTGTTGCCTGAACGAATCCACTGGATCGCTCTCACCTACGGCGGTGGTGTTTTTACTCGGATCTCACGCGGCTCCAGCAATAGAGGAGGCAAAAGGGGGAGGAACAAGTGTCTTAAATTGGACCAATGGGATGCGGTGAAGGGCCAGCAGTGACCTACTTTAGTCCAATCGCATCACAGGAAGGCTGCCGGTAAGGTAGTAACCGCGCGTGCATGGGCCATGTGCATGAGTTGGGCCACGAGTTTTTAACCGGTGAGCAGAATGTTCGTGTCGGCTATGTAGGATCTGATTTATTATTAATATTAATATTATTATGTGGTAGCTTATTTGAATGTCTGTTTTCTCTCCAATAAACCCAGTTTCATGAAAAGCATTAGACACATTCCAGCCACGGCACATGCGTGATTATTTTCAGTCTCTCGGCTCTGACAGTGCAGAATTAACCGTTAAAGTGTCGGTCTGCACGAGCGCGGTTCACCCAAGCAAGGTGAATTAGCACGTCATTAATATAGCTTCATGACAGCTGACGTAATTAATATTCATGCGCCCCGCCCACACGCAATAATTTATTCATGAACAGCGCCCCTCAGCGCGTCCTCGTCCCCGTGAGAGGTGACGTCACGAGAGCTCGCCCGTGTTCGTTCCAGCTGACCGTAGCCGCGATTCCGAGCGCGCAGTCGTTTCACTGCCTCGGAGCAGGCGGCGGTTTGACAACACCAAATAAATAAGGACAGGGAAGGCAGCGTGACAAGGGAAAAATAAAATACGAAATAAATAAATAAATAAGACAGCAGCAGCTCAGTCCCGTACTGCGCCGGTTCCCTGACAGTTGGAGCGGTGGAGCGATAAAGATTGGGGCTTGTTTTTATCGGCTGCGCGTCTCGAGCACCGTCGCACCGCTGGCTCTAATGGACGCCTGTCGTTCGCAGCTAATTCGCTTTTTCGGGGAATATTTTCGTCCGGGCCCGAAGGAGCCCCAGCTCAAATTGGTGCCAAATGTCAGCAAATAAGCGGACTAGGCTGCTTCAAGACCGCGAGCTTCAATTCGTTGCCTGCAACTTTTGTTGATCTCCAGAGACCGAGGAGAAGCGTCCTGGGCGCCAGGTTCAAACCTTCAGGAAGATGGAGCACTGTGCTGCTGAATAGAGAAATCCTCGGTTTATAAAAAAAAAAAATGGATTGAGTGGAAAGCAGTTTGGAGAAGCATTCTGGATGCGAACCCTCTCCTATCCTCTTCTCATCAATGGTCAGCTGGGGGGTTTATCCGGAAGCAGGTTCCTATCTCTATGTTTTTTGGTCGATTGTGATCTTAAAAGTGAACCCAAGCCAAGTATTTTAAGTATCAGGCTATGTCCAGGCCTCTTTCTCAGCTTTTACCTCCTCCAGATCTTCCCTCTGGAGGTAGTGCACAGTTTGGCCCTAGTACTACAGCACCCAATGGGCACCTGGGCTCAGTGGCCAGCCTGAAGTCTCTTCTCCAGCTTCCCATTAAAGGAGACAGCAGAGGGAAAGACTGCTGTGAGATGATCGGTGAGTCTCTCTCGCTCTCTCTCTCTCTGTGTGTGTGTGTGTGTGTGTGGTGTGTGGTGTGTTATTGTGTAGGCCTACAACCTCAGTGATGCAGTGTAAGTGGATTGTAACAGTATACAGTTTGCATACACGTACAATAATTGCATTAGTGATCATATTGAGGGTGAAATCAAATCAAGGTGTTTTCGATGTGATTCTTAAAGGTGACAATTTTTTTGTTTGATACTGAAATCCCATCTCGTATCTAGGTCTCATGTGCATTCCTTTCTGTAGTGGTCAGGAGGATGATGATGATGTGAACTAAATGCAAAAAAAAAAAATAGCCTGGACAAAGACGTCTTGCTTGTCAGTGCTGCTTCAGCTTTCCAGTGCATCTGGAAGTTATATAAAGAGACTGTCAGTAAGGATAGCTCAATTTTTTTACATCAAGCTTGGTATATTGGCTCTGGTTGCAGCGCTTCATCTCTTCAGCCTTTATTCAACGCCCTCAAATACACCCACGCAATCTCCGGTTCTCACTTCTCGTCCTACTCCTTTTAGTCCCCCTCCTCCAGCTCTTTTTTATCAACCTCTGACCACCTCACCTTAACGCTTCACTTATTGATCGTCACTATTTTGGTGTCGTAGCCAATGTACTATTCCTGTCATTCCTCTTCTTCACCCTCCCGGCTCAGATACCAGGTTTCTACCTGGTGTTGTGGAGTGTGTGTTTTCAAGCCTTCAGCTTGTATGGTTTGTAAAACCCACCCTTTATACCAAGCATCTCTATTAATAGTTTTTGAAGCGTTTTAATATCATAGCAGGAATCCAGTGCAAGTGTATAACATATTTAAGGCTCAATACCCTTATTACAATAAACTCTGCAGAGGCAGGATGCTAGACTTGGCAGCAAGATGTTCTAATATAACAACCCGAATGTGTGTTTTTGTTATAGATCAAGACAAACCGTTGGACTCCGATGAGGACTCGCTAGGTGGAATTGGCACTGGGACCAGTGGCTCTATGCGCACCTCTTCCCAGACGGCTTTCCTGGGTCCATTGCTGTGGGAACGTGCTCTGCCATGTGACGGTGGCTTATTCCAGAGGCAGTTTATGGACTTGGAGGAGTTCCTGACGGAGAACGGCATGGGGTGCATGCCACTGGGGAACACCTCTGGTGCTCAGGCCCTCATCCCCTCGCAGAGCATGCAGTCAGCCATTCCAAGCCAGAGCTCCTCACCATCTCCCGGATCCTCCTCAGCCTCCTCCATCTCTTCACTGTCATCCTCGTCATCCTCATCCTCCCTTCTGGGACTCGATGTGCCACAGGTCACAACCACAGGAATGCTGGGAAGTCCTGAGTGTCTGCACGGTAAGCATTAGGCAGCGTTCACATTGAATTTTTGGATTGTCAGTGTCCCATTAAGTGCTGATGGAGCGTAATTAATATACGCTGACAACCGCTGATGTGAGCGAGCTCTCTGGGAATGCTTTGTTTTCACTGGAATGAATGGTAGTGTTGCGGTTTTGACGGACACCTGAAAGAAGTGTGCGTCTTAGTACATGGTTCTCTGGGTGGTGTTTTTGGTAGGTAGTGGGGGTGGAATTGAATATCCTGAATATTTTTGGATATACCGTTACACCCCATGTGCTTGTTGAACATCCCATTCCAAATTTATTCTCTCTTTGCCATTATAATATCCTCAAGCCTTCTGTTCGGCTTCCCACTAGATGTCGGAGCGAGGCTGTGGGGGTTTGTGTTCATGCAGCTACAGGAGCGTTAGTGAGGTCAGGC
>JAQMYM010000021.1:9591621-9604344 GCA_030014255.1 Parauchenoglanis ngamensis
GCTCCAGTTCCAGTTCATCCCAAAGGTGTTCAGTGGGGTTGAGGTCAGGGCTCTGTGCAGGACACTCCAGATCTTTCTCTCCAACCTTGGCGAACCATGTCATCATGGAGCTGCTTTGTGCACAGGTGCATCGTCATGCTGGAACATGCTTTAGGCTCTTTTAGTTCCAGTGAAGAGAAATTGTAATGCTACTGCATACAAATACAGCCTATATTACTGTGCTCTTCCAACTTTGTGGCAACTGTTTTGCCGAAAAAGATACATGGGTGTGACGGTCAGGTGTCCACATACTTTGGGTCATATAATGTATTTGTCCAGATAGAATGGGCGTACGCTGTAGCATGTACACTGTCGAGGCTTCCCTGAGGTACTTGGATTCTCATGTCCAGTGTAATATATTTTGCTCCAAACTCCAGTCCAAATGTGGCCAAATAATCCTCTAAATTTGAAAGTTGATCACATGACCATTTTTGCATTATGTTTTTTTTTTTTTTTTTTTTTTTTAATTGCCTGTAAAATCACTGTCCCACGCACGTCTTTGTAGCAACATACCGTTTTGGTTAATTGGAGGCTTCAACATTGTTCTTTGTTTGTATTGAATATAGAAAAATTGGCCCTTTTTATAGTAAGCTGGCTATGACTCAAGTTTTTAACAAAAGCTAGAAAGCTTCAGAAATCAGTGAATAAAAAAAGAAATCGGTTCGCGGTGTTGGCGTTCATTCCCACCTGACCAATGGAATTTACTTAACATGCAGTAGCTGTTGGAGTCATACAAATAATATAATGTTGTCCAACACCTACACTGCACTTACAATTCCCTTTTTCTTTAATCGAGCCCTAACAATAGCTCGAGATGAAGCATCTGTTAATACGGAGGTCCTTTTAAAAAGAGCTAGTGAGTTTAGCATATTAAGCACAGTAGTCGAATGTTATTAACAGATGTGATGTTATAGTCACATGTAACCTTGGGCTATATGAGAAAGAGCTTCAAAAGGGTTAGCTACTAAAGCATCTAATTAATGATGGTGAATGGGGAGAGGTCTGATAGGTGGTTGTAGCTAAGTGGCTGAGGTTCTATGCTAGTGGCAGGAACATTGTGATTTCATATCCCAGGACAGCCACTCAGCCGGTATATTTCCTGCCTTCTGTCTCAACATGTTGATTTGAATAAATCCAGAATCGAAGATAAATTGGAACAGAGGGCCAATAGAAAGGAAAAACAGCTGAGGAATAAGCAAGGAAACAGAAAGGAAAAGAGGGAGAGAAATGGGAAAGGGAGGGGTGGACTCGAGCAGTGTGTGTTTTCCTTGCGTGTTTTTGAAGCCTGTTCCCTCGTCCTCCCTCTTGCTCTGTGTCTCACACGTTGAGGCCATGTGCAGGCGACTCGTCACGTGCCGATGCAGAGAGCAATGAGGGCAGAGAGCAAGGGGAAGGGAGGGGCACGAGAAAAGGGGGAGGGCCAAAAGTGTGTGTGTGTGTGTGTGTGTGAGAGCGAGAGCACGCGAGCAAATCCCTCATAGCTGTGACTTATCTTTGTGAAATGCTGCGTGATTACCCTGGCAGACACGTGATTAATAGACACTGAAAACAGAAGCACACCAATATAATGTATGTAGTCCAGTATAAGAAACACCTTGTATTGTGTGCATGTGCACGTGTAGGCACTAGAGCAGAGGTTCCCAGCCCCGGTCCCGGACTACCCGCTTGTCTTGTACAGTTTTTGAGTGTTTTTCCTGCTCCAACCGTTCTACGTCAACTCCCGAAAGGGCTGTTGATGAACTTATTAGTTGAATCAGGAGTGTTGGGAGCGAGCAAACACCACAGTATGCAGGACAGGAGCTGCTCCGGGACCAGGGTCGGGATCCTGTGCACTAGAGCTTCATGAATATGCATAAGTGACTTCTGTGAGCGGTTGCTCACACCGTTGTGTGGGTTTTATTAGCACGTGTGGACAGACACCTTTTTGTTTGTTGTTTTTTTCCCCTCGTTTTTTAAAAAAGTTATGCTGGCTGATGTCTTAAAATTTAGTAGCCAAACTGTCCAAATAAAGAAATATTGTCCATTGCTTGCTTGCGTGACTAATTACCAGATAAATTATTACATTATGAATTCTCTCTGTTCTTACGTCGTTACTTGAAATTGCCTGTGTCTTGGTGTGAAAGCTAACTACTATTAAGGACGGCCAAAAAATATTCACAGGCTTCAAATATTCATTGTACAAACCATCCTTAAAGGGCCACTATGTGGGATTCACCCATCTGAACACTCCTCTCTTACCCCTCCCTTTGCAGGCATGTATTGGCGCGTACGGTGGCCATCAGGTGCCCTTAGCGTACGTCTAATACTCGCATTCACACTCTCTTGCTTTTTTTTTTTTTGTGCTAAATAATAAGCATGATCCTCCATTTTTCATAATTTGGGTTCTCAAACTTATCCAGCTCCAGCGTAGACCGACTCCTCTCCTTTCTTCTTTCTTTCTTCCTGTCCTTCTTCATCGTTTCCGTTCTTCATCTTCCTGTCAGGGCTTCCTTCCTGATTTACGCTTGTAAAAAAATTGCGACACGCAGAAGGCGCTCTCTAGAGGTTTGTCCGTTCTGGGCTACTGTAGCGGCGCGACCCGGCGGCTCCGTAGAGGCGGACCCGCCCCCGTGTAGGTATAAAGGGCTCGTTCTAAGCTTACGAAAACCCAACGATTCGTAGTTACGGGTAATTATACACTAATAAATTAGTGAATTCCATAAGTACATTATGGAATATATATATACTGCATTTCACCCTTAAAAATTCTACATTGTGGATGTTTAAAACAACAGTAAAGATTACACATCATGCTGAGAGTTACAAGATGTAGGATTTCCCCTCTGTGGTACAGATATTTTTGTTTTGCAGAGGAACATTTGTATACTGGGAGTTATGCTGGGTAAGCTAGGTGTTAGCAGTAAGCTAGCCTGCTAATGCTAGCATGCTAGCTAAAAGGTAATGCCTTGTTTGTAGAAAGGCTTATCTCTGTTCTGCTCTGTTCGCTGCTGGTGTAAGTCTGAGTCTGGTGTTCAAAACAATAATACTTTTTATTATTACTTTTTGTTAAAAATAGTTTATGTATGTAACGTATTAAGTTGACTAAGACTATGGTCACATTGATCTAAAATAAGAAGGCTGACTGCCAGTAAACATGCATCACACACACTCCGTCATATCACATGATGAACATCAGTCCTGGATGTGAAGTAGGTGACATTTGTTCGGACAAAATGTAGAATTTTTGAAATGCTGTATGCAGTGATTAAGATCTGACCAGCTCCCAGATAATAAACTCCCAATCTACTCCACTATTTTACACCTTCATTACCAGAGTTTTGGGTGCTAATATTTTAAAATGCACCAATCGGACAAGCCATGTTTAAGTTGCGTGTTATTTTAATTTTATTATTGCTGTCTAAATGTGTTATTTAAGTCTTTTTCCTCTCCTAGCATGCTGCAGTTCAGCAAACAATGGACAACTGTCTCTGTCCATTTAACTCCTTTAAACAAACTAGCATTGTGTCTCCAATCAGATGCTTATGTACTGTTACGGACCTTTATTAAGTACCAACACTGACCAGCTTTCCTATTCTAGTTAGTGTTTAAATAAGTAACTAAAAAAGAAAAACTTCCCATACCAGCCTTTCTGGATTTTCTAGATTGGGAAATACTTTTGAACTTTGTGAGGTCAGAGTTTAAGATTTGAGACTCATGACAACGATCATGACGACAGCATGCAGCGAAACGGAGCTCAGCGACGTGTAAGATCGCTAAACGTTTTACAGATCGATTTGGAACGCTGGCTAACTGGAACGTTTCGGCTGCGACGTGCCGTCTGGCGACTGATGCGTGTCCATCTTTGGGATGTACAGAATGATACACGGTGAGTGGGTGAACAATGGGTGGACATGGATTTACCTATAAGAACACCAGACTTCCTGCTAGAAGTTGCTAAATCCATGCAAGGAATATTCTAGTCACTTACGTTATGCACACATGTTACTGACATAATAAAATGGTTCATATGTCACATTAGTCCTAGTGTTCAAATCAGGAATTGGAAAAAAAAGAAATGTGTTGTGGTCAAGGCTTGGGGTTGCAGGAAATTCATAAAGTCTGTTTTGGGGTAATTTGCTCAAAGCACCCTGAGCTATCAGCTGTGAGAACATGGACCATGCTGATAGTCGGTATTGCCTTGTTGTGTGTATTGTGCAATATTTCCTTAAAACCTGTCTGCAGTGTTGCAGTAGCAATTCAGAAATAGTTTTTTCCATTTAGCACCATTTCCTTTCCATTTCCCTGGCAAAGATGGTCTACCAACTTGACCAGTTTGGCCCGTGTTTTGGTGACTGCTATCTACTCAGACTAAGCTGTATTTTTCAGCAGGGTGTTGAGGCAATTATCATTACGTTCTTTATCCCGCTCAGGTTTGCAGTGGATTTCGGCAATACTGGGCGTGCACTGGGAATACAGCCTGGATGGGACGGCAGTTTGTTGTACTCCTAGGGGCAAATTAGAGTAGCTAATCCACCTACCAACATGTTTTTGGTCAGTGGGAGGAAACCGGAGAACCCAGAAGAAACCCAAGACCGGATCAAACCCTGGAGCTGTGAGGTGGTAACACAACCTACTGTAGCACCACAAAGTTTAATGCTGACTCGGAAATAACTGCTATACAATGTCCAAAATAAACACGTCATTTATGTGATCTACCATTCTGGAAAAAGTATAATAAACTACAGTTGAAAATGGGAATGAATGCTTTTTCTTTGAGTGGAGTTGAGGTGGAAAAAGGCATGGCTTTGACAGAAACATGCTGGAGTTGTAGCTCGGCTTGTGACTGACCCCTGGTGGCTGCCGTGTGTGACTGCAACCAGGCTGAGCATGAGTGTGACCATGTACATTTACAGTTTACATTTATTTAGCAGGGACGTTTATAAAGCAGCGTAGCGCAATACAATCTGAACATGGAGCTGTTAAAGGAATAATCCTTCCTAAACAACTTGCATATTAATCTTTTAAAATAACGTGCTGTTTAATGGCATCTCTTTCATGAACTACTGAATTGTCTTTTTGTTTTAAACTTCAGTCATCAACATGTTGGTCTGTTTTCACTTGGGTTAATGGTTTCCTACATTACCCACAATGCCGTTTGACTACCCACTGACCGTAGCGCCAGTAGCAAAGTTGTGTTTTTTCTATGGTGTGTTTAATACATTTACATTTTACCTGTTTTCCTCCTTTTCATTTTGAACTTGGCAGGATTTCAGATTTGAAAAATTCAGAAACCTAAATATAAATCGCAAAAATCTAAATATCAAATACAGAGTTTATGTAAATTATGTTAAAGGTGAATCGTCTGAGATTCCCAGGGAAAAACACTGGTCACACGCTGCACTGGCGTACTTTTATGAGCGTCCGTGCTCCTTACAGATGCAGCAGCAGAGCAATGACGGATTTATCTCAAGTACATGCGCACTTTCATGAATGTTGCCTACTGCAAAAAAAAATGAACCCTTTCTTTCCCTGACTGACTTCTACGTCTGCCTCAGGTGGACAGGCCATGCAGCAGGACCTGTCTCCGAGCTCCACCTGCCCACCTCCACCGGTACCCAGCACTGGTGCCCCTGCGGCTGACGTCATGGTCAACTTTGACCCCGACCCTGCCGACCTGGCCTTGTCCAGCGTACCGGGCCAGGACATGTTTGACCCACGGCGACATCGCTTTTCTGAGGAGGAGCTCAAGCCTCAACCTATGATCAAGAAGGCTCGCAAAATGCTGGTGCCTGATGAGCAGAAGGTAGTATGTGTGGCCTTCCTGTGCATATACAGAGGGGTCCAAAAGTCTGAGACCACATTGGAAATCTTCATATAAAATTGGAAACAAACCTTTAAAACAACGTATTCAATATGTTGCTCAATTTCTATTTAAACGTAAGCGAATGTGTGATATTGATGATGTTAACTCCTTTGTACAAAAGGTCAGATTTGCCGTGACTCTTATCCCTACTGATGAAGCACGTGTCCGGACGACGTGCGAGCGATTTGATTAGATTAGGTTTTGCACAAACTTGTGGCCCCTTAGAAACTCCAAGTTTCTACTTTTCCCTCAAGCTGTTGTCGGTAATATAATTAAACCTTTGCGTTAAATTGAAAACGAGTGGCTAACAGAAGCATCTCCGCTGATGCTCTCAGACGTTTGGACCCCGGCTGTAGTTTGTCAAACAAACGTGTGTGTTTCCTTTCTTTTGTGTGTGTGTTTCAGAGCTACCTTTCTCTTTGTTTATGACTGCTAAGTTCTTAAAGCTTGATGTTTTTTTTTTTTTTAAATGATCTCTACCTTACGCTACCTTCTTAAAACAAGGCTAGAATCAAAACAATGTGTTTAAACCGCAATAAACTAAAAGTCTAAAATAAAGCGCGATCGCAAATGGACTGATAAAGCAGATGGATCCTTTGGATAAACTACTGTATACTGTCAGCTCTAACACTGTGTACCATAAAGGCAAAGCGTAGCCGTGTTTCCGCTAACCTGCTTAACGCACCATTTGAAATTTCGAACTAAAAAAAACCGAGTAACTGAAACGCGTGAATTTCGACGTGAAAAACTTTTAAATATCGCAGAAAAGATTTCGCGCCCGCATGAGGTGGTGTTCCGATTGAAAGACGATGAAATTAAAATTCCACAGAATTGAAACGGAAAAACATTTAAGTCACTTGACAGGTCATGAAGAGCGAACAGAAACGCTAGCCTTTCTGAACAGTGAGTGGGCTATCGCAAAAACCTCACTCGGCGGAAACACAGACGATTCGTAATTGTGCTTTGTCGACATTTTCAAAAAAAAAATAAAATAAATAAATAAATAAAAATCCCTTCTCTTTTATGCAAATCTGCAGTGGAAACCCGGCTAATAAAAATGTTTCGCGCGATGAATGGAGAGAACGACTTCATACCAGTAGTGAGAAGTAAGAAATATGCGTTCTGATTGTTATGAACAGTGTCAGTTGTGTTATTTGCTTTCAATTTGCCATCTTCAAGGCTGTCTTATGTTAGCAAACTGAAATCTACCCACTTGGTCACCAGCTTATTAAAAAAATATATATATATATATATAAACAGTTAGCAAACAGCATTATAATATTAATGGAGAAGCAGAGCAGTTTTCTGACAAAATAATAAAATAGAAATGATGAGCACTGGAAACACCTTTTAAAGGTGCAGTCATCAATTCTGGAGAAAGATTGTTGATATTTGAATTCGGCAGCCAAAAAAATACAAGTACACACGTCCCCAGTGCTCCTTCCGAAGCTCCGCCCCCAACGTCAAGGCAAGGCTACAACCATAACCGCGTCACTCATCTCCACTTCCCCCTGTCCTGTGATTGGCTGGAATACGGCCCCTGTTGCTGATTGGCTGGAATACGCCCCCTGTTGCTGATTGGCTGGAACAGTGTTGTGCGGCTCGGGCCGAGCCACTTTCTTTTCTGCTAAATTTGGCAAAAAAGTGTATCGGATTAGAATCGGTGACTGCACCTTTAACCTTTACTGCGAACTGATTGTGATTAAAGTAGGTTTTAATCTTATTGTCTTACTTGATTAATGTGAAGTACAATGTCCTGAAACATCACTCCTGCCAGAACCTCATCTCAATCAATCTTTCTTTCCCACCCCTTTTCCCATCCCACTTTCTACCTACACAAGGACGATAAGTACTGGAGCCGACGTGTAAAGAACAACGAGGCGGCGAAGCGCTCACGTGACGCGCGGCGCCTCAAGGAGAACCAGATATCCGTCCGTGCCGCTTTCCTCGAGCGAGAGAATGCCGCGCTCCGACAGGAAGTGGCCGACATGCGCAAAGAGCTCGGCCGCTGTCGCAACATCATCAACAAATATGAGAATCGCCACGGAGACTTATGAAGAAGAGAATTTATTTCGAGGAAAAAAAAAAGAAAAGAAGAAGAAGCAGTTGAAGGGCATCGCTGTCAAACCACACTCAGAATTTTAGCAGACGTTTTTCTGAACATGCACTACAACACTTGGGAATCGTTTCTTTAGACGTGTGGCATCGCACAGCTGCAACACACCGTTGCTAACACATCAGTAATCCTAGTGAAAAGGAATGCTCACAGAGCCTTTAAGGACACCGTTCACGTTCATGTCTTTGGTTTCTTTGGCTGTTTGAAGCTCGTTTAAAACGTTCCGTCGACTCGAGGTTCGGTGTCGCCCAGACTTTATGAGCATTTCTAATTCTTGGTATTTTTCTTAGAAGATTATGCAGATGACGCTGGGAATATTTTCTACGACAAATAAAAGACCTTGTATATTTTTGACACGGCTACGGACAGTTACAATAAGAGAATAGAAGAAGGTGGAGCGGAGACTAAGACAGCACAAAGATTTCAGCAGGAAAAAATTGTATATTTTTATACTTCGAGGCGCAGACAGGCAAAGAGCTTTTGGAAATCGTTTTTTTTCCTCTATATTTTATATATGGGCGGGTCGGGGCATTTGTGAAGTAAGAGGGCTATTATGAAGATGTTTCTGAAATCAGGTTGGAGATGGAGAAAGAATTAAAGGAGGAGATGAATCAAGTCAGACAGGCATGACGGACAGAGAACTATCAGAGCGATGACGGCCAGCTGTACCAAAACGAACGGCCGACGTCGAAGCATTTCATGAAATCACGTTCGTTTCGGTACCTAATTTTATATGTCGGATTCCTTTCCTTCGGTTTCTGTACGTTTTATCCCGAAAGCAAACGGATCAAAGGGGAACGCAGGAGCTCTGGACATTACACCCTGTCACTACATCGGAGGAATGGATGTACAAAAGATTTTCCATGTATATATTTAATTGTTCAAGCTTCTATTCTGCATAAACACACATTCTTGTACACAAACTGGATTTTGGATTGCATGTGCACAAACCAGATGTCTGTTAACGCAACACACACAAGTTATTTCACACTGCCATCGTGCTCCCTGAGCCTTCACTCGATCTCCTTTTCACATGCCTTGATTTTCCAAATCGGTGATTCTGGTTTAAAGTTAATTTTGTCCACGTAGTTGTAGTTGGCAGTGAGTGGGTTGCATGGTAGCTCTTATTTTTTATTATTATTATTATTTTTTTTTTTTTATTATCCTTTTTTTTTTTTTGGTTGTACACTCAATGGTCAGCACGGAAAACAATACCCACATGTTGTCCTTTTGGTACAGATTCCTTGCACTAACTGTGTCTCTGTTGAAATCGTACAAGAAATCTTAATCTATTAGAAGTGTTATGTAAATTCCCAAACTATATTCTAACAAGATGAATGCACCCTGATACTACTGTACAAAACAATATGCTATTATATCAAAAGTTATATATAATGACCTATATGAGATTAAACTATTCTATCACTAGGTATGTCTGTAAATATCAATATATGTGAATATGTGATTGTAGAGGTAATTTGCGTAAATGTAGTATATACAGAAGCCTATTCCTTCACTAAAACACCCAGAAACCCAGAATCGAACCCATTTGCTGACTTGATGGGACAATAATCGAAGGGTGATTTTATTTTATTTTTTTTTATTATTATTATTTTTTTTTAAATAAAATACAAAGTTACATTATTTTTAAAGAAATGTTTACATCTTGAATTTTGTCCTGGTGCAGAATTGTGTAAAATATACAGAATTCCATTCAAGCCCAATTTTTGGGAACGTTGCTACAACGCTACAGCACCTTCAAGAATTATTGGCACCCTTTAAGAAATGTAATATAATTGAATTTAATATATAATATGACTAGCAATATGTGCCATTTTCAGCTCACACTGACATTTTCTTTTTCTTAAGCAGTGCATTTTGTTCTACAAAGCGCTGACTTTGAAATTATACGTACCCTTGCAATTAAAATTTTGTCATGCCTGCCAGGAAAATCAGCACCGAGTCTCTTCCTGTAACATCTAACAGGTTGGAGACGCTTGTAGAGGACTCCTGTGTATATACGGTTCAAATCCAGAGACTGAGGCGGTGATCGACTTTGATTTTGTGTTTCTTTAACCATTTCTGTCTTAAAACCATTTCTGTGATCTGTAAACTGTAACCCTTCTTTATCCTCTTCCTCACTGTGCGGGGCAGACCGTGTGCTCAGTGCTTCAATTCTTGGCAAATTTTCACCTTTTTCATACATGTGAAACTATGGCCCTAGTTGTGTTTAATGATATTTTAACTGTTGAACCATCTATCTCCTGTATCGTCCCCATGGTAATGGATGAAAAAAGGGATTTTACATGTGTGCAGCCTCATATTAATATCCCAGGGAAACAGGACATGGTTAAAGGAAACGATAGCGTTCCTGTGCAAATGCAAAATAATATAATATATGTTTTCAAGTGTTTGAATTTATATAAAATATTCCTCAATTTTGGAACGTGTATTTCTGAGAGAAAATACTATTTATGAAAAGAAAGTATGTCTAACGAGAATTTTTTTTTTTCCCCTTCAAAGATAAATAGTTTCTCTGAGTCTGTGTGTGAAATTTTAATTACTGAGTGTAGTAATGTTTATACAGTTTTGCTAATTTTTATGAAGGGTGCCAATAATTATGGAGGACACTGTGTATATATATATATATATGTTGATTTGCACATGATAATGTAATTTTTTTTCTTTTTCCTTTTAAAAAAAAATGGTGTTACTCATTATTATTATTATTATTATTATTATTATTATTGCTAGTATGATCAGTTTTGATAATACTCTGGTTACTCTTTCTCTATTCCTTTTCAGCGTTTTCTTGTTATGTGCTTTCTAACGAAACGCTCACCTTTTGTAGTAAAAACACCATCCTGGAAAATTCATATTCCCATTTGACTCTTCAGAGTTGGCGCCATCCACTAAGACTTGTCATTGTATGCGTGTGTTTATATAAACGGATAAGAACCAACAAGATTTTTTCCTCCTGGAAAAATTGAATCTACTCCTTCTGCCAGCATTGACTTGGTGCTGCTTTTGCTCTTGCACATCAAAGGAGTATGATTTTTGTTATAATGAAACTTTGTAGAACCATTAAATTGAAACTTTTGGCAGTGCTATTTTTCTATATTACCCTGTACACATGTTAATGGAATTTCACAGCACTGGTAGCTTATCCTGTTTTTCCAGTGACAAGTTTATTACCAGTTGTTATTGCGGGTATTGTATTCATCCTATTTTGCCTCTTTCCATGTGGAATATTAACAGGTCCATGGTTGTGACTGTTATTAACTACAAGAGCATACCACTATCAAACCTAATAGAACCAATAATATCTGCTGTTCTATGTGTGGAGATGCTGGGAAATGTGGTCTGGCTTTTTCCTGACACACCAATAAATGATTGCCATTATTCACCGATATGAAACCAAGTTTGCATTTTGCATATTGTTATACAGTTCCAAAGTGCAGATCCCTCCTTTTGACTGCAATGAATCATCTAATGACGGGCTTTATGGACCTCGCTTGATTCACCACTGAGTGACACGCAGTAAAGCCAAAAGTATGTGGACACCTGACCATCACGTCTACATGTGGTTCTTCTCCAAACTGTTGCCACAAAGCTGGAAGCACACAGTTGTATAGAATGTCTTTGTGTGCTGTAGCATTACAATTTCTCTTCATTGGAACCCAAACCTGTTCCAGCATGACGATGCCCCTGTGCACAAAGTCAAGCGTTTATAACAGCAAAGGGGAGAATAAATCTGGAAATGGGATGTTCAACAAACACAGACGGATGTGATGGTCAAGTGCGCATAAACCTTTGGCCATAAAGTGTATATAAGCTACAGTGCTGACCACTCACAGGACCAAAACTCCATGGTCTTGCTACTGCTTTGTTTAAAAGTTACACATATTACATATACAGTTCTCAGTCCAGTTGATATGATACTAAAGATACATTATATGATACATATTGCAACCTCTGGGAATTTCTGCACTTCATTAATCACACACAATTTTATAAATAAACCAAAGTGGAATAAGCAGAATTGCCATTCTGCTTCCTTGCATTTTGGTTCCCTCTGCCAAGCAAATCCCATTTGTGGGGGAACACAATTTTGACTGGCAAATGATAATCATGCATTGATTCCCCCTGTGTCTGTGTGGGCTTCCTCAGGGTACTCCAGTTTCCTCCCACAGTCCAAAGACATGCAGTTTATGTTAACTGGCTACTCTGAATTGCCCATAGGTGTGAGTGTGAATGGTTACCCTGCTGCTGAGGTGCACAAGTTAGTGCAGCCTGAGTGCTGGCCCCAAGCCCGGATAAATTGGGAGGGTTGTGGAAGACGGATGATCCTCGGTGGCGATGCTGAATTGGAGCAGCTGAAAGAAGAAGAAGAAGAAGAGAGAAGAATCATGAGAATGATGCATCCCTAGTTCAGTTGTTGAGTCATCTACCTACTGAAGGGCATCAAGCATTGATTGAGTTGAGCTGTAATGAAGGAACCAATAACATCTTATAGATGGCAGGCTAGTCCATCACAGCGGCACTATGCCCAAAATTCACACATTCGTTCGCACATAGAAGCTAATTAGAATAGCCAATCCACCTACTAACATGTTTTTCAGAGATGGTACCCAAATGAGGATGGGGTCCCTTTTGAGTCTGGTTCCTCTGAAGGTTTCTTAGCTCTCCGGGCGTTTTTCCTTGCCACTGTCGCCACAGGCTATAT
>JAQMYM010000021.1:9604864-9620081 GCA_030014255.1 Parauchenoglanis ngamensis
ATATATAATTATGGGGAGAACATGCAGACTCCACGCAAAAAGACCCCACTGGGCTGGCAAGTTCAAACCCAGAACCTTGCTGTGAGGTGATGGTGCTAATCACTGTAAAACTGTGCCGCCCGGTTACAAATCATATAAAAACAAATATCTTTATACTGATCAATATCTCGGTGGATCCAGGAACGCTAAGTGCATGACAGGAAAATTCGCCATCACGGTGTACCCACACACTCGTTCACGCCTAGTCAGTGGCGGCTTGTCCATAGGGGACACACCATATACATATAATCAGCTGTTCAACAAATATTAATCTTTATAAAGTCATACACTCATTCACAACTCATTCACACCACTTTAAACTGACCAACAATTTAAAAAAATGTTATTTGACAGATATAAACCGATACATGCATTGATTTGGTCACTTTTTTGTGCAGCACATTCATATGGCTTCCACAGAGGATTGGGGTGAGAATCATGCTGCCCCATGCTTGGTGGAAAAGCAGTGGACAGACAGTTAATATCATTAACGTCATGATATTAGCTTTACTATGTGCGATTTGCTATTTCAAACACAGCTGAATAAATGTCTAAAACAGCTAGAAGGTATGCTGGATGATTCTTTATTGACGACTCACAACTGCTTATTACAGGGTATTCACTACATAGTAGCCTATAGCATAAGTCATGTTTGATAATCTGTCAACTTAATTTTGTTTGAGGCTATATCGTTATCAATGTCATCGCACCCCAACCAATATCTATGGTCATAGGCCAGTGCTACAGCTAGAGGGAAATGAACAGAGCTGCATATTTTTGACTGTGGGAGGAAACTGTAGAACCACAGGTCAAGAAACTCACAAGAACACGGAGAACATGCTGAACTCTGCACAGGGAGTAACCTAAGGGTAATGGTGAAACTGGGGAATCTGGAGCTGTGAGGTAGGAATGCTTCTCTCTACTCTCTGTGCCAATCTAACACATATCTTGGTTTGCAAATGAACCCAAGGAAGCGAACCAGATACAGAGCAGACTAAGTTTTGATGCGTCTCTTGTAGCTTGCAAAGTAACATGACTGTTTTCTGGCTGCTACAAGAATTGTTTCTGTGAGCAGTGGAGCTTGAGCAGGACTCTTAACATCCAACTGCTAAATAATTCAATTGTGTTCCTCTTTCTTCTACTTTGAAAGGAGAAATGAACCCTTGATGACTCCACCTTGCTTGAAGGTTACATTAAAATGACATCTGTAAACAGGTGGCAAAAACCTCACCATGTTCTTTTGTTTTTTCTCAGTGCGTGCTATTGTTCGATGTAGGTGATTAAGCTAATATGGATTGCCTACAGAATTACTTACAGAACATTTAGTACCTGGCATGACGTACACATGATTTTTTTTAACTACGCAGTGTGGATCATTCAACTTCGCTGCCCGTTTGACTTTTAGGTTTGACCTCTAGCTAAGCTGTTGCATTCCTTGTTCCTCCCTCTCTCTCTCTCTCTCTCTCTCTCTCAGTCTTTCCTTTTTCAGCTCATGCTGTGTTCTTTCCCTGATATTTTGCTGGCGGCCCCGTTAAGAGACTGCTCACACCTCTCAATTGGTTGTTGCCATGGAAACCAGAATTGTAACAGACAGAGACTGTTTCCCCCTGCAGTGGTGGATGAGGTGAAGAACCGATGAGTGTGTGTGTGTATGTGTGTCTGTCTGTCTGTCTGTCTGAGAGAGAGAAATAATAAGAGAGGTTGGAGGAAACTAGAAAGATAAGATGGGCAGAAAGAGGTTTCTGTGTGTGTGTGTGTGTGTGTGAGAGAGAGAATGTAATGAGGATGTGTCTGTCAGATGAGGCTGTAGCCTCCTCTCGAGAGAACTGTCAATGGTCACTATTGCTCAGCAGAGTGTGTGTTTAAGGGATTTCATTACCTGTGCTGTAAGAGACAGGTTGCATTAAAAACCCTTTTTTTGACACCATAGTAGGTAGCCAGTGAGAGAACGTGTGTGCCCCTGGATGATGTGTGCATGTGTGTGTGCGTGTACATATGTTTCCTGCATGTGACTCTGTGTGTGTGTGTGAGAGAGTGAATATGTGGGTGGCAGCTGTAGCTGAGAGAAATGTTGAGGGTGATTGCTCATTTAATGCACAGAGTAGCAGCTCCTCTCTCCCACTCTCTCATTCACACACATGGATGCAAGTGCACACAAAAGAGTGTGTGTGTGTGTGGTCAAAGCAAGCCATCATAAGACATGTCCAAATGCTAGTAAGCAGTAATTGTCAGTAATTCTGCAGGCTGCTTAGACATGCAAGTGTAGCCTGAATTTATAAATCTATTAATCTTTAAATGAGATCAGTCCTGCTCACTCACCGAATTCTTAGTTGTCCATTGGAAATTGTGTGGAACATTTTGAACATTTTCTACTATACATATACTTATAAAGGTTTTCCTAAAGTGAAATATGGTTTATTTTAGTTGCATATGGCCAAAGGTACACGGACACCTGAGAATCACACCCATATACCGTATGTGGTTTTTCCCCAAACTGTTACCACAAAGATGGAAGCACCTTCTTGTATAGGATGCCTGTAAATGCTGGAGCATTACAATTTCCCATTACTGGAACTACGAGGCCCAATCCTGCTCCAGAATGACAATGCCCTGTGATCCTGATGACATGGTGTGTTAAGTTTGAAGTGCCTGGCCTCACTAATGCTCAATCAACACAAATCCCCACAGCCATGCTGCGACATCTGGCGGAAAGTCTTTCAAGAAACGTGGAGGTTATTATAACAGTAAAGGAGACTAAATCTCGAAAGGTATGGTCAAAAAGCATGAATGGATGTGATGTTCAGGTGTCCACAAACATTTGGCCATATAGTGTATCTCGATACGAAGTAAATGTATAGCATTTTAAAATTAGCTTTCTACCAAAAGTGAAAAAGATTCCTAAAAATTCCATTTAAAGGGTCAATGAAAGATGCCCCATTCCAACATTGCTGCCAAATGAAAAAGATATAAGTTTACAATTGGAAATGCTGATAATCACTTTATTATCTGCAACATCCAACTCACTTTCGGTCTCATCACCTGAAGTAAGCATCTGAACACAAGCCTGAAATCTTCACTTGATTAGATTACATTAAACTGTACTGTCATTACGCAGAGTACAAGAACAATGTCAATGAAATTTACATCTACTTCATTTGACTGACATGTTTATCCAAAGCAACTTACAACTGAGGCAGGATACAGCTTAGTAGTTGAGAAGTAAGGGCGTGGCTCAAAGGCTCAACAGTAACAGCTTGGCTATGCCAGGATATGGATACAACTCAAAATCATGTAAATCATGTAATCAAAGATCAGTAGAACAATGACTTATAGGTCCACTATGTAGGATTTAGAGGGATCTATTAGCAGAAATGGAATATAATATTCAAAAGTATGTTTTCATTAGTGTATAATTATGTGTAACTATGAATTGTTGTTTTCGTAATCTTAGAACGGGCCCTTTATATCTACATAGGGAGCCGGTCCACCTCTACAAAGCTGCCATGTTGCGCCGCTACAGTAGCCCAGAGCGGACAAACCTCTAGAGAATGCATTCTGTGTTTTGTGTTTTCACAAGTGGCAGCGTGAATCCAGAAGGAAGCACCAGAATGACAACAAAGAAGAAGATAGAAGAGGACTTTGTTTGCTGGTGCTGGATAACAAGAACCCAAATTTTGAAAAATGGAAGATCATACTTATTATTTAGCACAGAAAAAGCAAGGGAGTGTGAATATAAATACTTGGAAGTACGCTACAGGCACTTGACAGGCACCGTACACTCTAATACATGCTAGGAAAGCGAGGGGTAAGGGATGGGCATTCAGGTGGTTGAATCCTACATAGTGGACCTTTAAGCACTGAGCTACGACTGCATCCAGTGGCCCTGCTTGGGTTCTTTTGGTGCTTAGAAATTGCCATTTCTTCTAAAACAGTGATCAGTCTGGCTATTCAGTGAGTGTGTTTGTTTTTCTGATGAAATTGAATTCCATTTTTTTTTTGTACGAAAGGACGGAGTGATGAAATCTTGAATAAGTTCTTAAAATGCAATGTTGTTAGCATCTAAACAGAAGTGCAAATAGTAGCAATAGAGTGCAAATAAGATTGAATTATTTTCTCACCCAAATTCAGCTTCTCGCAAAACTCTTCATGTCTACACCACATTTTTCACACGTCGATATAACATTGTCAGAACAATTCATTATAGTATGTTCAAAACCAAACAATACTGACCTGAGGAGCCTGACTGCATGTACTTTTATTCCAATTAAATTTTTTTTAAATGTATTCAAAATCGAATGAAAAAAATCAATCAATCCCTCATTAGTCCGTCACAGTTGATTCGCAGTGTGGCTGTAGACCTACCCAGGTGATTTACTGTAGGTATGGGTGCTTTCCTTCTATACAGCCTCGAAGAGTGGCCAAAATGTACAGTTTGGTGTTATCTCACCACATCATGTGATTCCAATTGTATTTTCAGTGAGGCATGGTGGCGTAGTGGTCCTAGCTTTATCCTGAGCTCTTTTCTTCTATGTGTCTGTGTGGGTCTCAGGGTTCTTCCCACCTCCCAAGAACCATCTGATAAGTAAACTGGCTGTTGTAAATTGTGAATGAGTGTGTCGGTGTGCCCTGCAATGGACTGGAATCCCATCCAGGGTGTAATGCTGCCTTCTGGCCAGTGTTCCGTGCCCAGTGGTCCCTGACAAGAAAAGCAGAAAACAAGAGCAAACATAATCAAAATCAACAACAGTTCATGGAAGAGAATTCATCCATCTGTTATCTATACAATTATCTGTTGAGAGTTGTAGGGAAGCTGAAGCTACACCTATGGGCAATAAAGTAGTCTGTTGACCTAATTTGCATGTCTTTAAGCAGAAACCAGAGCATGCGAACTTCACACAGAGAAAGAGCCCAGGTAGCTGTCAGGTTCAAGCCCAGAACCACCACCAAGGGCAATTCAATTATATGTAAGTATAATTTTAATAATGACAAATTGATCGTGGTGGTGGTGGTGGTGTGCGTATCATTTGTGTGTCAAAGCTCCAGGGTCCCTGCTTTAGCCCAGAGCCCAGGTTACTCAGGTTATTGCCAGTGCAGGGTTTTAAGGGTTCTACTCGTGTACGTGTTGCCTCCGGTTTCCTCTCACTTCCAAAAACATGCTAATAAGCCTGTGTAAATGTGTTAACTAAAGAATTATTTTGACTATTCTTTTGTAGCGTCAATAACTTTGCCATAAAATTGGTCTAATTCAAATAATTAAGGCTGTGGAAAGAAGAAGAACAGCCTGAAGTTGACGGATACAGAAATGAATGGAAAGCTAGCTCAGGTAGATGCATTAGTAATTTACACATTACAAAGTACAAAATAAAGCCTCATTAGGAAAGTCACCGAAATGAAAAAAAGGAACATTCTCCTTCAGCGGAAGCCTTTGATGACAGTGTTAAGTGTGTGCTTTATTACTTATTATAAATAGAAAAATGAACACACAAACTACTTGAAATGCAGACACTGATTCAGGGTGAAGTAATCAGGAGCTGTCACACAATTAATTCATAGCTTAATTGGATGATAATTGAGATTTCCAACTGGGTGGCACGGCAGTGAGACTTTGGTGTGTAGCTTGTATATATAAATCCTCCTCTCACCTCTTTTACTTGGGGGATGGTGTGTATGTGTGCCAGAGGCCTGGGAGTTTGAGGGTTCTGCGCAGTATCTTAGCTGCTCTTAGAACTGCACATTTCTGGACAGAGATCTCAGTTGTTGTGCCTGGAATCTGTTGGAGCCGCTCTCCAGGTTTAGGAATCACAGCCCCTAATGTTCCTATTACTACTGGAACCACTTTGGACTTCCACATCTGTTCCAGTTGTTCCTTCCTTCAGGCCTTGGTACTTCTCGAGCTTCTTCCTGATGTTACTGTCAGCTGATGTTACTGTCATCCATCACTACTGCTGTTACATATGTATACATATATAAACTTGGACAATATTCTCTAAAAAAAACTACAATAATTCTGAATAATTAGTATGCAGAGTTATAAAATTTGAATGTAAAAGTAGAAAATTGTAATAACTGTATGTATGTATACACTACATCTGTATGGTGAGAACAGAACATGCAGATGACAGCAATGTCATGCATAAATCTTTGTATATTTGCACAATTGTCATATTTTTGTATATTTGCATATTTTTTAAATCTTCATTGTACTATCTTTATTTCTCTTGTTGCACAGAACATGCCGATGACATAAGAATTTCCCTCGGGATGAATAAAGTTCTTATCTTATCTTATCTTATAATGCATGCATAACCTTATTTTTTTATCATTCCCTTAATCCAGTTTCCACTGCATTCTGATCCCAATGATCTGAATAAATCCCCCTTTCATGGAGAAGACCACGGTTTTATTTTACTTTATTTCGGAAATGTTTAAATATATAGCCATAATAATAATAATAATAATAATAATAATAATAATAATAAGATTTGCATTCCCTGAAGAACATACTAATCCTTGCAAAGAAAAAAAAAATCACAATTCAAAAAAGATAATACTAGATGATAAGAACAACAACAACAATAATAATAATAATAATAATAATAATAGTAATAATAGTAGTAGTAGAAACATTTATATCAAAAATGGAAGTAAAAACAATATCCCAAAAACATGCATTTAAACCTGTTTTTCTTTTTATTTAAACACAAATTGTCAGAATTCCAGTAAAATAAAAGCCTTAAAATAAAAGTCTTAAATCATGGGTTCTTGTGAAACTAGTTCATGTACAAGCTTTGACAATTGATAAAGAAGTGCACAGTGTCTTATTTTTTATATAAATCATAGCCCATAGCATGTGTTCTGTGTAGGCTAGACATACTTTCTGTCAGTGTAGGTCACTCTAGCTATGCTAGGTACAATAAATATGATATTAATGTAGGATATGACTTTCCCCAAGGTTGTTCAGGTGTGGGAATATTACTGACTTACTAGGACATTCATGAAATAAATCAATAAGTGAACAACTATTCTTTTTAATTAGCAGTAAACAAGTTTTTAACATCACAGGGTGCGCTACTGTAACTCGGTTAAACGTCACCAGGCACGTAACACCTCGTTCTTCCAAAGGACACTTTTATATTTTGGAGTAAGTATAATATATACTTATTATTATTACTTATACTTAATTATATATCATAATTCCTCCACAACAATTCAATCCAGCAGCATGAAAAAGATTTCTTTGTCACTCAACGAAAAGAACTCTAAATGCTAATCCCTAATATGATATAACGTAAGTGTGTATTTTTTTAATCCACCTTCTGCTCTTTAAGAACTTTTTAGTCTCCTGCTGTTTGTTTATCGTTCATTTTTGAGTCATTTTTTTTTTTACATTTCTGATTTCACATTATGTTTAATATTTATATTCTTCTGTAACTTTGTGGAAGAGCAGTTATGCAGTTTTAGATCCAGTGATGACTCTCTTTCAGATTCAAGAGTCAATGGGATGCTTGACTATTCACTTTACTTGAGAGTTCAGGCTGTTTGACAAGTTTATGCTTTAAATAAGATTTAGTAAACTTGAATGTTGAGTGTTTTAGGTCATTAGGCACATCCTTATAAGGCACATTCACAGAAATTAATGAGAGCGTTGAGTGTCAGCAGGGATGAAAACGTTGATTTTGCAAAAAAATAATGATGACTGACTTGGATTTAATGACTGCAATATTGGAAAATATGTTCAAATGAGCACTGAATTTTGTTCTGAAGTGAAATATGGGATTTTGTTTTCATTAGGAACCCAAGTTGGATGCAAACATTTGCACTTACTTGTAATGAGCTAAATGTAAATTAGTGATGCTGCTGATGTGAAGAGATGGATTTAAGTAATTAAGTTTTCCAACAACTTACTAAAAGAGTGCATTTGTCTAAAGCTTCTGTTTTCCAAATAAGACATGCAGTACTTATCTCTTTACCAGATGGTTGTGACAAAGGCTTGATCTTTCGGGCATTGCACTGTTGGCACTGTTATCTGACAGGAAAATCCAATGCTTTGCATTTTTGTGGTTTTTTCGAATGGATATAACCAGGATTTCTTTCCTGAGTGGAAGCTGCCAGGGAGGTTTCCTTTGTAACTAATGGAGTATTCCTGTTTGCTCGCTTCCTTGTGGGATACCAATTGCAATCTTGCCAGTTTGTGACCTCGTGTGTGAAACCTATAAACAGTCTCCACCATGTCAAGCTCGTCCTCTGGTGAGTCTCATAAACCAAAGTGACCCAGGTGGCCTGCTGGTCCTCCACTAAGTTGTAGAGCCATGGATACATACGTAACGTCCTGTTAGTTGGATAGAAATTGCTCAAGGACATGCTGAAGTCGATTCTTCATTTATTCAGTCCCACTGAGCGTTCCTTTGAGGCATCTGTTTTCTCTTTGCAGGGGAAAAACGTGCACCAATGCATACTGCTACTGACACCTGCCTTTATGATGTGGCTGACAGGCTCTGAATATTCAACTTTCCCAGTTTTCACTACTGGAGTCACTAATAATACCAACCCAGACAGATGTAGACAGTCTGCATAAGGGTGATGTGCGACTACGCAAAATCTCACGTCTGCTCTGTCTTGTGTGCGTCTGTATCGAGCCTCAGGATATTGAACAGTCTCCATTAGAAGGAACTCTTTTCATGATTCGTAATGCTTCTGCATGTGTGATCAGTACCTTTGTCAGGGTCATCACCTGTTGTTGGAACTGTCCAACCTGCAGCCAATTGGCCAGACGGAAGAACATGAACACACCGGGCTGAGGCTACCAAGGAATGGAGATCTAGCAGATCTATGGTGATAACCAATGGTGTTTATTTACCACTCACATTACATATTGTTATGCATAGCAGATGGAAGGGCAGGCTAAGATACTTAAGCTTAAATGGGTCAAATTCCACCTGCACTTCACTTCATTCACTTTATTTCATTCAGTATATCCTGTTAGCGTGAGTCTTGTGCCTTTATGTGTGATGATGAAATTGTAAGAGACCATGTATCTTCAGGTAGGATGCTGAGATGCCTCAGTACATTCTGTTACCATGCATCTTGCATAACTCCATCCTTCTGCTGTTGCAGTGTCTGAAACCCAGCATCCACGGAATATGATATGTTTCATTCTGTCTTTCTGAGCTGGAGATTTCCAGTATTTCAGTGCCTGTAATTGTAGTGTTGGGATGCCTGATCAGGCTGTGTTAACAAACCCAGTGATCCGTAGCAGTGCAGTGGTATGCCTCCAACTATCCGTTTTATTTCTATACCCAGTGCACATAGAGTTATGGGAATTATCTCATTAAAGGGCCAGGAGTAGCTGTGCCCTGTGTTTACGATACAAGCCTCATTTGCTGTAGAATCATACGCTTTGTGAAGCAGACAAAAATAGGAAAGATTTCTATGTGGAAAACTTACACACGCTGCATATTCATATGGAGGCTGAGATCTTAAATCAAGATTTTTAAGAACTAATACAAAAAGGCACTATAATGCTAAAAGGCTAAAAGGCTGTGTGTGCCGATGAATTTCATGTTCAACCACTCATCTGTTTTTTTTGGTTTTTTTTTAAATAGCACATTGAAATACTCACTTTTGACATAATTCCATAATTGAAGTAGCCTATTTTTGGTATTCAATGTTAGAGACTTGAAAATAAGCTGGAGTTGCTTACAGACGGGCGATTACAATCCTGTCCCTAAATATCAAGCATTATCAATCTGATCTCCCAAATCCGAGAATGAATTTACCAGATGACAGGAATGTATGACTATGAAAACACAGTTTCTTTATTTTATTTTATATTTTAAATAAACAACAGTAATATGTAACATCCAAAACATGGCCAGTGTGTCTAAGGGCAGCGCATACATCTGCGACCAAAAAGCACAGAAAGCCTCAAAGTTAATGCATGTAAGCCTGCAAAAGTGGTCAGTGAGCCCTGAAAAAAAAAGGTTTCCAATTTAAATAGGTCTATAATTTTTACTGGGTTTTTTGTTTGTTTGTTTGTTTGTTTGTTTGTTTTTTTTTACTGTTTTTTATTGTTAGAGCCACTGGATTGGACTGAATGGGACACCTGTCAATCACCAGATTTCAGTAAATCGTAGGACATGCGCACACACACACACACACACACACACACACACACGCACGCACATGCTATGCCCAAGCCCTAATCGTAACCAACCAAAATAAACCTTTTGGCTCTTTTACAGGTTCACTGTGTAGGATTTTGAGGGGATCTATTAGCAGAAACAGAGTACATTCCATAATATACTTATGATATCTATAAGAATATTTTCATCAGTGTATAATTACCTGTAATTACGAATTGTTGTATTTTCGTAAGCTTAGAATGAACCCTTTATATCTACATAGGGCGCGGGTCCACCTCTACGGAGTCGCCATGTTGCGCCGCTACAGAAGCCCAGAACGGACAAACCTCTACACAGTGACTTCATGTTTTTACAAGCAGCTCCTTGAATCCAGAAGGAAGCACCAGACCCAAAATTTGAAAAATGGAGGATCATACATACAAAAGCAAAGGAGAGGGAATATAAGTACATGGAAGTACACTGATGGTCACCATGTGCTCTAATACATGCTTGTAAAGGGTGGGGTAAGGAAGGGGCATTCAGGTGGATGAAACCTACATAGTGGACCTTTAAAATAAACAATTGCATTTTTTGTAAAAATGGTAGTTTCCCTATGAGCCAGATGTCCCCACAAGGTCAAAACTGTCCAATACTTCTGTGCTTGTGAGAACATCTGGTCCTCACCAAGATATAAAAACCTACCCATTTGCACACACAAACAATTTGGAAAAACAAAATTTGACAAAAACAAATCATTTTTTAGAAAATTACCAGAATTACTTTATTGCTGTACTTTAAGTGGTGTACTAAATGAATTCAGGTAAATATGTGGCTAATACCCAAAGGGCATATTCTACTTACTTTACTTGGATAATTTGAACATTATTTTGCAAAAGTTCACAAAACCTAAAAAAGAAGAAACATTTACTGGAACCGATTAGTTTGAAACTCGATTTGTGTGAGTTTGCATTTTAAACTAATTTCATTTTGAGCATTATGGATGAGTCGCTTTTTAATATTTCTTGTTTTTTGTTGGCTTTAAGCCCTAAGGTTATTCTTTTATGAAAGGAAATGTCAAGGGTTTCAGTAACGTTTGCTTGTCTCACCCTCTTTGTGTTTCCGAGTCAGCCTTTTTTAAGACTGGTGGACGTACATTTGAACATTGGAGAATTAATCTGGTTGAAACCATTTAACATGTTGATGGCCTTTACGTAGTAATGATAACTTTTAGACGTGTACTTCTTACAGTGTTGAGATCTATGAAGTTCAGAAAAACTTTCTTGCATGAAGAAGTACAATTTTCTTAAAACTACAAAAGTTACTTGTTCTTTTAACCCAATTTTGAGTAAAATGTGTTTATAAAAAAAGAAAACTGCAAGATAAATTCACTTACACTTTGTTATGAGAATAATCCTAGGTGCCATACTGCCACCTTACTTAAAATATGGTTAGTTAAATTGACTAAGACTTTGGGTGGAAATTGTTTGCATGCTTTTCTTGAGGAAATCTCACTCCAATATTTTTTCAGTGCTTGCCACTTCTTTAAACATATTAAGACATCTAGACGAGCTCTACATTCAGTACCGACAGAACAGAAATTCTATTAATTGGTCCCAGGTTACGTGTTAGAGTGTTCTTATGTATGTATTGAATTTGATAGAGTCCAGATTAAACCCTTTCAGACTGTCTGCAATCTTGGCATCATTTTTGAGTCCTCGTTCACTTATGATTCTCACATTAGCTGACGTACCACATCTTCACAATATTGCTCGACTCCACGTTATACTCACCATGCCTTCAGGGTCCACCTTGTGTACTTAATGATCTTTTTATTGGTCTACCTTATAAACATTACACTAAATCTTTCAGATTCTGCAGATTCTCACTCGCTCTCTATATAAACTGCACCAGTTACCTCTTCTTTTCCATATTATAACCAAATTCTTATAACATCATTCATGACCTACATGGACTTGCGCCACACTTCATCACTATACTCCTGCACACTTAGGTCTTAGACCAATTTAAAATGTATTTGCGGATGAATTCCAGTGCTGATGTGTATGATGTTTGATCTAGCATGCTTTACATCCTCTGCTATTTTGTTTATAGTTACTCGTCCTTCATGTTGTCCAGTTGTTAGTCCATGCCACATCAAATTTAATTCTGATTCATGTATGCTTTATGTCTAATTCACATTTGACATTTTTATTTTATTTCCATTTATTTTGTCACAACTCAGTTATTAATGCCATGGATTTTGTAACGCCACCTTGACAGCTGCTATATAAATAAAATTTGTTCCTGTTCTTTTTCACAGCAGTAGTATTAATGCTTGAGGCTTGTACTCAGGTGAAGATGACCTCTGCTGGCAGGGAGGCGTAGTGTTCAGAGTTGTTAATATAATTGATTATAATAAACATCTTGATCAGCAGCAGTGCTATAATCATTGCAATCATCCTCTTTTTTTATGCATTTTGGACATAACCTCCAGTTTTAA
The DNA here is from genome assembly GCA_030014255.1 of Parauchenoglanis ngamensis. Classification (NCBI taxonomy): domain Eukaryota; kingdom Metazoa; phylum Chordata; class Actinopteri; order Siluriformes; family Auchenoglanididae; genus Parauchenoglanis; species Parauchenoglanis ngamensis. The sequence goes on from JAQMYM010000021.1 coordinate 9,617,525, forward strand.
TTGATGCTGTCTTTAATACAGCCATTAATCCTTATTTATACAGAACAAGTAAATACAATACATGGAATTGAAATAATAAAACAATTCATGTCTAATTGTGGTCAATTTCCAGTAATCGAGAGCAACATTATTTGCATTAATTTAAAATATTCCTTAAAGGTGGTAATACTTTTTGCACATATATTTGTAAGAGAAAATCCTGTTGTTTTAAAATAGTTTTAATTAGAAATGTTTTTTGTTAGAATAAAAAGAGGTTCTGTTACTGATCGAGTGGAAAATTCTTCTTTTATATAATCATTTTTGTTTATTATTGAAGGGAGCCAATAATTTTGGAGGGCACAATATTACAGCTCTTAAGAAATGTGAAACAACTCCCAATGTTCATCTCATAAAGCCAGTTCAAAGAGAACACAAACTCATTCACAAACAGCACAACATCCCTGCTGTAGGTGCAGTAGGTGGGGCCCTGGTGTCAGATCCCACACTTTTCACTGTCTGTAACTTGAATGTGACATTTCCCACTGTCAGAAAGAGAACCGTCCTGGCAGCCTCTTCACAGTCCCCCTGCATCTGTCTCTGTCACCTATGCTTACTTTCACCCTTCTGTTCCCTCCATCTTCGTTGCTCACATATGAAGACCTGCCAAGTCCTGGGTGCAGTTGAGCTTGCATCAGGGCAAGAGTGTAAAGACATACAGAAATTTCCTCATATGTACAGTATAGGTGAAGAGGATATCTGTGACATTATTATTTCACAGTACTAATTAAAACAAACACAGAGGAGTTAATTCTAATATTAGTATAAAGGGTAGGTTGGGCTTCATATACAGCTCTTCTACTGCCTAAGAATGGAGACATAAGCATCAGAACACAGTAACTCATGACCTTAGTTAGTGTATTTCTCTCTCTCTCTCTCTCGGTCTCTCTCTCGCTCTCTCTCTCTCTCTCATATATTACATAGTTTTGGTAATTCTCATTCAAAGCTGCCAGTGGCTTGTCTCTGTCAGACAGAAAGATGAGGGGTATGGGTGAAAACATGTATGCTAGGGGTGTAACGCAATCCAAAATCTGTATTTGGATCTGCATCTGTTTAATACTCAAAATGCTTGTATGTCTTTTTGTATTCAAATTCAGATCGGAAGTAGTTGTGAGCTGTACTGAAATTTTTAAAAAAATGTTTTAATTGTTTGAAAAATGTTATCTCTGCCACTATGCCTTAGTGACATTGCAAAAGTCTGAAAACTCAGGGCTGTTGGAAATACAAGTATATGCATAAAGTGAAGAAGACTTTCAGCTTTAATTCAAGGGGTTTAATTACAGATTTTTTTTTACATAGTCCCTCCATTTTCACAGGCTCAAATGTAATTGGACAATTGACTGATACGCAGTTATGGCCTGTTTACTCATTATTTCTCAACAGATTAAGGAGATAAAAGGTCTGGAGTTGATTCAAAGTGTTAAGTTTGCATTTGACAGCTGTTCATGGCAACTCTCAGTATACGGTCCAAAGAGGTGTTGATGCAAGTGAAGGAGGCCATCGTTAGGATGAAAAATCAAAAGCGACCTATCAAAAACTTCTAAAAACTTTAGGAGAGGTCAAATCAACAACTTGGAACTTATTAAAAAGAAGGAATGCATGGATGAGCTCAGCAACACCAAAAGGCCTGGAAGACCACAGAAGACAACTAAAGTGGATGATTGTAGAATTCTTTCCTTGGTGAAGAAAAAACACTTCACAACATCTAACCAAGTCAAGAACACTCTCGAGCGGGTAGAGTATCATTGTCAAAGTCAAGTGACATGAGACATTCATGAATGTAAATAACTGTATGTAACACTGTAACACTCAAGAACAGAAAGGCCAGATTAGACTTTGCTAGAAAGCCTGCCCAGTTCTTGACCAAGATGCTTTGGACTGATGAAACCAAGATTAACTTGAATGATGGCAAAAGAATGGAGAAGGAAAGGAAATGCTCATGATCCAAAGCATACCACATCATCTGAAAAACATGGTGGAGACAGTGTTATGGCATGGGCATGTGCGGCTGCCAGTGGAACTGGATTACTGGTGTTTATTGATGATGTTATTTCTGATAGAAGTGTATAGAGCTATACTTTCTGCTCAGATTCAGTCAAATGCTGCAACACTGATAGGATTGCATTTCACAGTTCAGATAGATAATAACCCAAAACATACTGTGAAAACTACCCAAGAGCTTCTTAATGCAAACAAATGAAATGAGCTTAAATGGCCGAGTCAGTCAACCCAAGTGAGAGGCTTTTCACTCACTGAAGGCAAAATTAAGGGCAGAAAGACCCATAAACATGTGGCAATAGAAGACGGCCAAGCTAAAGGCTTGGCAAAGCACCTCAAGGGAGGAAACTCAGCATTTGGTGATGTCTATGGGCTCCAGGCTTCAAGCAGATCATTGAATAGAAAGGATTTGCAAGTATTAAAAATAACGTTCATATTTATAATTAGGCGGCACGATGGTGCGGTGGTTAGCACTGTCGCCTCACAGCAAGAAGGTCCTGGGTTCGATCCCCGGGTCACCCAG
>JAQMYM010000021.1:9620181-9635330 GCA_030014255.1 Parauchenoglanis ngamensis
AGAGAGAGAGACAGAGAGAGAGTGAGAGAGAGAGAGAGAGAGAGAGAGAGAGAGACAGAGAGAGAGAGACAGAGAGAGAGAGTGAGAGGGACAGACAGAGATAGAGAGAGAGAGAGACAGAGAGACAGAGAGAGAGAGACAGAGTAAGAGGGACAGACAGAGAGAGAGACAGAGAGAGAGAGACAGAGAGAGAGACAGAGAGAGAGAGTGAGAGGGACAGACAGAGAGAGAGAGAGAGAGAGAGTGAGAGGGACAGACAGAGAGAGAGAGAGAGAGAGACAGAGAGACAGAGAGAGAGAGACAGAGAAAGAGGGAGAGACCGAGAGAGAGAGAGAGAGAGAGAGAGAGAGAGAGAGAGAGAGAGAGACAGAGAGACAGAGAGAGAGAGACAGAGTAAGAGGGACAGACAGAGAGGGACAGAGAGAGAGAGAGAGAGAGAGACAGATTATTATTATATATTATTATATGTTATTATAAGGATTAGGTCTAATTGTAAAAATGTCAGTAGCAATCAGGTGTCTGTGAATGAAGATCGTCTGGAGGTCATGTGAAGTGTCAGGGAAGTCTGTAGTTACAGGAGCTTGACACATATGTAACCATACGCCATACGTGATCGACAGACATTTAGAATTGAATGCAAATGCTCAATTTTAACTACGGCATCAAAATGCAAGGGCTTCTTATAGTTTTCGTACCAGTGAGAATATAGGGGAGTGAAAAATGTAAGATTTATTTCAGAGCGTGTGCAGTTTATTTAAATCTTTAAAAATAGTAAAAAAAAAAAAAATTGTGTAAGCAATGGCAGGAGCGCATGTATATTATGTGTCTAAGAAATGCTTGTCTGTGTTTACATGGGTCTTTTTATAGACACCAATCAACGCCCCTTCATCCCGCCCCATCTCAGTCTGTTCAGAAACAGGAAAACAGAAGCACCCAGCACTAGCAGACATTTTTATTGTGAGCAAAAAAACGTTATAAACAATTACATGAAAAGAAATGTATCACCACTGGTAGTGATTTGTCCAAAATGGAGCAGCTTCTTACTGGTGAAGGAGACAAAGTTGGATCTAAGCGATGTTGGTCCTGGACAGGTATAGAATATATACACAATATATATATACAAAGTGTTGAACTGTCTATCATATAGAGAACCAGGTAAGGTAATGTTTTGTATAAACCACATTCAGACAAATATATGTAATGGTAGCGATCTCCCATGCAACCATCTAACTAGCAAACACCATGGGAGCTCATTACAAAGAAAAATGGGACAGTGAACGCACTCTTGACCATTCTCACAAATCAGTATAACCCAAATTTCACAGCTTTATAGTGTTATAAATTGGCTAATCAACAGTTGAATACATGAGTGTGCAAAAGCCCAGGTCAGTTTGTAATGCTAACATGAGAAACATGAGAATTTGATGCTCTCTTAGACAAAACCACATTTGTATTAAAAATACACTGCTAAAAAATTTTTTAGCAAGTAAATATGCCTTAAATATGGGCAAATCCAAATAATGTTTCTCTTTATTAGTTTGTTTTTAACAAAAATAAGATATTTAAAGTTTGACTATGTAGGATTCAGTTGATTGGGGATATATGGTAGACCTTTATGCCTATTTCTAGATATTTTTTTACTCATTTCAAGCTTTAAATGGTGTTCTTCTATTGGCATATAATTTTACTTATTTCAAGTATTTATTTCTTGAAAGAAGCAAAATTAGGAACAAGGAATACGACTGTTTTAAGCTTGAAATGAGTAAAAATGTGTAGAATTAGGCTTATATTTGTCATGTAATAATCTCATAATGAGAAATATTAGATAACCTTTCCTTTATCGAACAAATGTTCAGTTGCTAAGATATTTTTTGCTGTGTACGTGGGTAACATGATCAGCCAGTAGGTCATTCAGGAAAATTGAAATGTAATAGTTTGTCATAAATTGCCACGTTCAATAAGTTGACACCTGCCAAGGGGAGAGCGGCACCGTAGCCATCTATTGATGTTTCTCTTCTGGCCAGGTTTCTGAAACTAAGCACAGCCACCCTGATCTAAACCACCTCATAGCCTAGTTTATATAGCAATATAGTTCATATAGTTGCGCTATTCACTGTAACAAATTGTGAAATTCTTGTTTTAACTATGAAAGCGGACTGCAGGTAATGCGATGTAGGCTATATTGAGTACTTGTCTCTCCTATGGAGCAATGTTAGCTAGGTGTTTATCTACTTTGTCTCCATAATGCAATACAGTGAAATGAAACATTGGCAATGAAACATTGTCTCCCTAATGCAATACAGAAGACGTTTTATTATCTACATCTAAACAAAGAAGAGATGGGTTCACGGAGTAAAAAAATAAAATAAAAATAATTCCAATAAGTTTAATTGTAATACTTCACCTAGAGCTCAAGCTCCAATCTTGACTCCAACTAAATCTTTATCAACTAAAGATCAACTAAATATGCATTCAAACAGGTTACATTAATGCCAGACACACGTATTTTTGTATAAGAGCAATAAAAATATCTGTGTTCAGCTCAAGAATTAACCTTTTGTTTCATGTTAACAAGAAATTTATTTCATGTTAATGCAGTAATTGTTGTGTTTTCTTTTTTTTGCCAGATAATTCCTCACCTGCCTTGAAACACCTTAAACAAAGCATATACTTACGGTCTTGTTCATAAATTAACCGGCTGACTTACACACTACGAATCTGTAACATGATGCTAACCTTAGTGCTAGAATGATCAGAGATTATTTGTTGAATATTCTTCCTTCTGGAGGTCTGCTGCCTTGACTTTCCATCACAGAAATATAATGAGTTATTTTAGCATTACTGCCAAATTGAAATGCTAGGTTTTATTGCCTTTAGTGCAACTCTGCTTAAGGATACTCCTGGGCAGATTGGAAATGATGTTCAATATTGTGCACACGTAGTAGTTTACAAATGACATAATTGACTAACAGAACAGGATTTAAAATGTATGAATGAGATCAAAAGGTGCACTCACACACAGTTCTTTTGCATGGATGCGATTGTGATACTCTTTGTTATATCTTTTGTATTAGCACAGGATCAGTTTCTCTTAGCATATGCAGCAGCATCATCACACATTACAGCCCGGTATAATGAATGTATGCTAAAATCTGTACTGTATGGCCTAAAGTATGTGGATGCCAAACCATGACCCCATATACAGTATGGCCCCATATTTTGCAAAGTGGAGGCAAATGAATGTCTGAAAAAATTTTGTATGCCCTAGAATTATGATTTCCATTCACTGGAAGTAAGGGGCCAAAACCTGTTTCAGCATGACAATGCCCCTGTGCACAAAGCAGCTCCATGAAGATATGATTTGCCAAATTTGGAGTGGAAGAACTCAAGTGTCCTCACAAAGCCCTGACCTCAACCCCTCTGAACACCTTGGGACTGCACCCCAGACCCAACATCAGCGCCTGACCTCACTAATGCTCTTGTAGCTGAATGAACATAAATCCCCAGAGCCACTCTCCAAAATGTAGTGGAAAGCCTTCTCATAAGAGTGCAGATTGTTAAAGCAGTAAGGACAGGAACAACTCCATATTAATGCCATGCCTTTAGATTTGGATTTTCAACAAGCCCATATGGGTGTCAGGGTCAGGTGTCCACACACTTTTGGCCATATAGTGTATTATTTGCATTCATTACAATGCTTGTGATCAGTCAAGATGACTAAATATTAATTATACTTGAATATGATTGGGCAACTTGTCACAATTTCTGTATTTATTTTCAAGTAACAAACTTTTCCAGTCACTGGAAGCATTATAATGCTAGGCATTTCTTCACAGTTGGCATTGACTCTATAGTGCTGAGTGATGTAAGCACTAAATGCTAACAAAATTAGGAATTTTGTACAGGTAATTGTAATTTGTGCTTATTGCAGCACAACTGCCAAAGGAGGTCAGTAGCCTGCTGCGGGTAAGTAGACCTTACCAAGGATTTGTGTAATGTAAACGAACTTGATGTAAGTCTTGATCTTTTAAATTAATCAACCTACTATTAACACTGGGAGGAAATTGAAGGGTGCTTGGTATTTACGCGCAAAAGAAGTGCGGGGCATGCTAACAACCACACAACCTTTTATAAATACCTTTTTCTTTCTGTTTCTCTCTCTCTCTCTCTCCCTCCCTCTCTCTCGCTCTCTTTCACACACACATACACACACAGCCCAACACACGCACACAGATTTATGCATTCACGCGCACGGAGTTGTGAATGATGACCTCTAGATAAGACAGTATGCTGAACAGGGTGTGCACACATTGCAGCACTCTATCCTACAATGTTCAGAGGAAAATCACAGCTTGCAGAGTCACTTCCAATTTTCACTCCTTAGAAAACACAAACACTGGGGCCGCTCAGTGGTGCAGTGGTTAGCACTGTTGCATCACAGCAAGCAGTTTCTGGGTTTAAACTTGACGTTTGATCGGGGCCTTTTACTGCAGAGTGTGGTGGGTTTTCCTCAGGGGCGCTGGTTTCCTCCCACAGTCCAAGGATATGTGGATTAGGCAAAATGGCTACTGTGACTCACCCATCGGTGTGAATGTGAGTATGGATGAAAGGCCCCACATAGAAGTAGGAAAACGATGTAAGTAGAAAACACAAATACTAACTAAACAGCCTGTGTAAAACTGTGGCTATATTATGATTATGTGAGAAATTTCTGCTTATAAGCTGGCATCCCTAAATAGCACACTGCTTAAAGTGGCTGGTGCACCTTTCCCAGAATCCCCTGCGCCAAGTTTCCGATACCATCGATACGCCAAACCAATCGGTGGCATCCTAAGCCACTGATCTTAAATTGTACATGAAATTGAAGATATTTTGTCAAAGTCTCTATATTTTAAATTCTTTTTTTTTTTATTGCATTTCCATTCAGTTTTCGTTTGCTTATTCTGTTTACAATGGCCCTGAACTGGCCTTGGCTGTCTTTTGGGCGGCCGCAAAGGAAGCAAAGGTAAGTCGTATTTTGTTCAAAGCTTCCATGTATACGAAATATCTGAAATGGCTTTTGAAGGGATCACGAACAGTGGGTTTTAAGAGGTTTTGCTGAAGGTACCAGTCACATGCTTTCAAAATTAAACAACGCATTGGATTCTGGGAAGGGTGAGCCAGCCCCTTTAAGACTATGCATCGAAACTGCATACTGATGTCCTAAACTGAACTGTATGCCAATTATTATATTTTATATTATTTATTTATTATTATATGCCAATACATTATTGTACACCACTTTGCACAGAAATAACATTTAATATGGTAGGGTCATTGTGGATGTCACCTTAACCTACAGCTCTGGCATTGGTCATGATTCTGTATGGCTGAGATGTTATAGCATCTCTCTCTCTCTCTCTCTCTCTCTCTCTCTCTCTCTGAGCTCTCACTCTGGTTATTCCATAGATTATTTTTAACCTCGAGAGGAAATTCGACTTTGGGATGGGGTGAAAGGTTCATTTCATATGTTGTATATTTTGTAGCCGGAGTTGTTTGCTAAGGTCGACTTCCGCGTTGAGAACCTGCCACAAGTTTAGCATTCAACACGTGTCGCGAGCGCGAGTGATGGAGAGAGCGAGCGAGAGAGAGGTTGCTAGGTGACGGGGCGTATATACTGAATTTTAACAAAATAACTGGAGAGAGTGAGAGAGTGAGAGAGAATGAGAGAGAGAGAGAGTCAGCAACATGTAGGCAGGCTGAGTAAAGAAAGGTCGAGACTGTATATGTAGCCTACGGTATTGAACGCAGACTTGAACGGGGAGAAGGGGGGAGGTGGAAGAAGAAAAAAAAAGCTCGTGAAAATGGACGGCAGAGGAACGAACGCGCAGCGGACCGGGATCCGCGCGGAGGACGCGCGCTCCACATCCTAACACGGTGAGTGGGCTTTGGGTATGATTAACTATTCTTTTTAGTATGCTAATGATTGTTGTTATTCTTCTTTCCCCCGGGATTTTTGGCTCAGTGCTCCCGGCTTTGCCCTTCAGAACAGGCGTAGCAATGCGTGTGCATGTGCATGTTTGTGGTACAGCAGAAAGACATTCCCGATGACCCTGCTGTCATTGATGCGCGCGGACTGTGAAGACTAACACAGGACTATGTGTCTCACCTGACCACGCACGCACACATACTTGAGCCGATCTGGCTCTCTCACACACACACACACACACACACACACACACACACCGGTCCCTTGATGCGGACTTCCAACACACACACACAGAGCTGCTCTGTCCCCTGGCGCGCGCGCGCGCACGCACCCACACACACACACACACACACACACACACCCAGCGCTCTTGGATACCTCATAACTTTACCCCAGTACGGATGATGCACTTGTACTATTGTAACAGGTTCATAAGAATGACACGCAGTGACGCGACGTTACAGGTTCCTTCGTAACGCCGCGTAACGCAGATGTGTAGCGCAGAGGGGGAAAGAGATCAATGATCGTCGTGTCTTGTGTAGCAGCTACAATGCGTCAGTACTCATTTGAATGTCAAACCACAGGTGACGTACTATTTTGACTTAGTATTTAGGATGGTAGTAATCCGCCTTGTCACGTACATTGAGTCCCCCCAACCCACCGTTACAGCCCCCCCCCCCCTCCCTCACCCAACCCCATGGCAACCCTTTACCTACAGCGCATAGGAATATGATATGTTCAGGGACAGAATTGGTCACAAGGTTGGATTTTCTAATTCGCTAATCTTACCTACATTTCCACTCTTAAGTAAGCCCTATACATTCGTGGGTTATTGTTGAGCGTGCGCCTTGTGCCCATGTGAACGCCTTTTCATTAGCCGCTCGTCAGTGGACAGTCATGACCCGTAGAATCCAACAATTTTCAGGCAACACTGATTTGCGTTTTAAATCAAGATCATTTATATGCACAACGTACAGGCTTTAGACTCTAGTACTAGTACAGAATCAAGGCTAACTCAATGAATATGTAAAACACCGGTGTCTTATTTATGGCTTCCGTTGCATAACTGGTTCTCGATTCCGAGTCTTCCTTTAAGGTCGGATTTACACGGGGTGACTAGATCTCTGATGGAATTCATCAACCCGTCCAACCCCCACCGAGTCGTATTAGTGGCAGCCTGCTGGAGAAATTCATTAGGAGCATGACGGTTTAAGACAAGCCCCTGCAGGACAGGCGGTTCTGTGAGAGTGACGTGTGGCGGGAAGAAGGAAGGTATGATTGGTGAGGGGGCAGCATGGACACGATTCCACAACACTGTCCCTTCAAGATCCAGCTGTCGAGTACCACCCAAAAATCCACTCACTCACCTCAGTGAATCGTCTCCGAGGTGGGATCATGTCAGAAGGATGGTGGTGGTGGAAACAACGAACCCTAGGTGCGTTCGTTAATCTTATGGTTAATGAATAAATAAGCTTAACAGCTTTCGCATACAGTTTTTTTTTTTTTTTTACGAAATTCAGGCAGTCCTAATTATAATACAGAAACCTTCATTTAATTTGCCGAACCTGGGCATCCCAGGTTTGAGGTCTCAGAAAGCATGTTGCAAAGGAACGTAACCAAGGACACATCCTGTCCTGTTTTCCTCCTTTTTCAAAGAATTGGGGCTTGTCAGAGCTAAGCTGCTGCCTACGATCACAGGAGGTAAAAAAAAAAAAAAGCTGACAAAATGACCATTCGTTTTTCTAGGTACATGCTTGACACGGACCTGCAATTTTCTGATTCTTAACAGAACTTAAAAAAAACAACAACAACATCTTGGCAGTGCTCACCCGTAATCGGTCAGTAGCAGTTGCTACACAGCCGCAAGAGAGAAACTACAAGCGACACAAGTGACTTGTCAGTTGCTAGTGTGAATGTAGGGATGTATAGCAGCCAAGCTTAATCCCTTGAGCTCAACAAAGTGGCTAAATGCTGAGAGTGTTATCAATCTGCGTGTGCCTTCAGTTCATCACTGTGATTTGGTATTCATAATATGATATTCATAAAATGAGTTTTAGAGCTATTTTGAGTGACCATTATGTGCTCTTTTGGCAGTGGATCGTTTGTCTTCAGCTTTCAAGGAAGTCTGTTAATAGTTCATACTGAAAATTAGAGACAAAAATGTAATGCTGTATTATTCACTTTTAGTTGCACCTTCGGTTTGCTTCCTACATCATAAAACTTGTGCAGGTGCAGGTGACTAAACAAACTTTAATAACCAAGGCTTGTATTTTACCAAACTGCTTGCTTTCTTGCTTTTTTATAGAAGCACAGATATCATGAATAACATGTAATATATGTAAACATACTTTTATAGGCATCTTGTTTAAAAGATCATATTTCTTCATATTGAATAGTTAATTAATCATTAGACAACATAAAAATGCTTAGAGGCATGCCTACATGCTAGATGAATATACAAATTTCACTTACTGGTTCAAAGCGGTTATTTCAGTAAAGTTAGCAACATCATCAGTGCACATGGCAAACAATACTTTTCTAGAATGTGACATAAAATATGAAAGCTTGTCACATAAAGATGAAAAGGAAGAAGGGGTGGCAATTTTAAAGGAGGCACCTTTAACGGGAACGTACGAATCAATGTGATCTAGCTAGCTGATGGGCTATAAAAAGGGTTCTTCAGGAACTTTCTTGAACATTAATTTCTTGTTTATAGAATTGTTGTATCAAAGCAATATTGCATGAGCAAAAGTGTGGTTATGATGAATATGTGATTAACTACGGTACAAAAGTCCGAGCTCGTGCCTACGGCCAAATCACAGCCGTGCAGATATTCAGTATAACCACACTGGTGCTCATGCAATATCGCTTAAATGTAACGTGGCAAAGCTGCTGCACCTAGCAACATATGTAATACCTTAGCAACCAAATGTAATTTCATAGAACCTAGCAACCAAGTGGATTAGAATGGCAACCACCTAGCGACCACCTGGAATGTCAGAGTAAACACCCTAACAACCAACAGGGTTAGCATAGCAACACTCCAGCAATCAAACCTGGGATAGCAGAGAGACCACCTTGCAATACACTAGCAACCACCTTGAATATCATAACAACCTTCCAGCAACACACAGGCAGCCAGTTGGGTTAGCCTAGCAACACCCTAGCAACCATCTGGAATAGCATAGCAACCACCTAACAACACCCTAGCAATCAGCTGTGATGGCATAGCGACCACAAAACAACACTCTGGCAACCAAGTGGGATAGCATAGCAACCACCTAGCAACACACTAGCAGCCCAGCTGGAATACCATAGCAACCACCTAGCAACATCCTAGCCTAGTAACTAGTTGGAATATCATAGCAACCACAAACATCACCCTAGCAATGGACTGCATTATTATAGTACAACCTAGCAACAGCGTAGTAGCATTTTTACATTGTAACCTTTAAACGTTTCAACCTTTTTTAACCTTTACACATTCTAAACCTTTTGCCTTTTCACATTTACACGCTTAACAGTTAAAGGATGGAACCATTTTTTATTCTTATAGGGGTATATTTAAAATGTACAGGTATTTTACAATAAGATTATCAATTTTAATTATTGATTTTAAAATGAAAAACGAACGAATGAATGAATTTATTTATTTTTAAGCACTTTATTCCTCCATACATTCATGCTCGATTCTCGTTAGTCAATAAAACATTTTCTCTTCTTTCTGAGTTTTACTTTCCCTAGCATGAAAAATTGAGACATCAGCACGACATTTTCCTGCTCTAAGCACCAGCTGCAGCTGCACTGCTCCCTGGCACTTATTAATTGGTCAAGCATATATCTGCTATGATTAGTTGGAGTATTGTGGGCATAACAAAAGAAATTAGCAAAAAAATATGAGCTGATTGGCTAAGGCAGATCCAGTGAAAAACACGTATTTGTGGATTGAACTGCATGAGTCAGTGTGAGAAATGTTTCAGAACTCCACAAGCCTATTCAGCAAATTAAAGAAAGGGTAGGTGAGGTTGTACACATTTGTGAATCACAACAGTATTTGTACATCTCATTTTATTTATTTGTGGTTCTCATTTTATATTTGTGAATCACCTCCTGTTTATTTGTGAATCTTCTTATATTTCTGTTTAGCTCATTTTATTTATTTATATGTTATACAGCCATAATGTCTGGTCAATATTGCTTGAACGAAACTCTTAACTGTTGTAAGACCACATGTTTTTAATGGGACATCAAAAGGAGAACGAGTTCGTAGAAGATTTTCTTCAAACACACACAAGGATACGCTACAAGTGCTGCAAAAGAGATGAAAAAACAAAAAAATGTTTTCATGTGTAAAAACGTTAACATTACCACGGCAACCAGCTACTGCCCACAGAGACGAACTGATTAGCTGAATGTTTCAGTTGAAAAGGATTAGAGCATGTGGTTAGAACAGCAGCTCCAATTTTGTTGTACAACAGCAAGCCGCTTCAACAACACCCTCCAGTTGGGCTTATTTAACCACATATTTGTAATGAACATGTAATGGATTTTTAAATAATTGTAATCACGAATAATTGATACTGCTGGAGAAATAGAGACTCGAAACCATGTAGAATTATGTATGAGAGTGGCTATATACTTTCTCTTATATTATAAATTGTTTGCTAATACCATGTTATCCTGATTAGGACTTGCTGTTTGTGTTATGGCAGCACTGATTTTTTTTCTGGTTGGAGCAGTTGTAAGATTCGTGTTATGGTGCATGTATACGTCCTTAACAATGGTTTAAGCACAGGTACATCCCACCACCTACGTCTGCCCCTGCCTACGTCATACACGAAAATAAAAAAAGAATTGGCTTAATCTACTACTTGCTCTATCATGGATGTAGGGACATATATTTTATGAGTAGGTGGGGGTTCACTGACTTGTGAAAGCATATATGAGCAATATAAACTATAATAAAGTGGTTCAAGAATTTTCTGGAAGACAGAAGTGGCACTGACTCATCATTAGATATCCGTAGTGCCCAGATGCCATGACGAACGCCGTCTTTCATTCATTGTCTCCTCAGATTCTAATGAGGCCCCATGTACTTGCTCTAGGGCGCAGGGGACAATGGGCAAGGGTTACCTGACAAGCAATATATGGCCTTCTCAATGAAAGAGAAAGCTGTGGTGACTGGAGACACCGAGGGACAGATATAACGTAAGACTTGGCCATCACTGATATAAGCTTCCGTTGTTCTTGTTTCAAGGATAGATAGTGGCTAGACTATAGGCTGGTGCTAGTAATGAGGAAGACTTGTTGTGAAGCTCATCTGCATACTACAAATCAATACAAAGTTTCACCTTTAACCTACGCTGAAACATTGGGCTCTTCCTGAATGACAGTGCCCACATCCACTGCAAATGAAAAGGTTTGATGATTATATAAATTGTTATGGGGTTTGTAGTCACTAGTTCTTAGCCCAGTTGAGCACCTATAGGAAATTGGGGCCTGACATGTTATACAGCTTTTTCTTTCCAATCTGTTCCTTGAAATGAATTAGTTGGTATGTTGCGCTATTGTGGAGTTCATTTTTTCATTGACTTTCCACAAGGCTGTCAGAGTTTTAGTCTTTTTAATTGATAACAAGTACAATGTCCTGGCATTTTGCTTGCTCTACTCAACCACAGAGGCTGTAACGAAGTTGTTGGGATCCTTTTAGTGAGGAATGATAAGTAGTATCTTTAAAATGTGATAGTCAATCTCTTGGAATACAGTAAAAATGATTTTACTTTTCTTCCAGTAAAATTTGATTATAGTGTTCATGTTATCCATCCATGTCAGTCATGTTATCCATCTTATTGGGACTTGAGCAGGGACGGTTGTGTCCTGGTATCTTACTTACAGACAGTGGGCCTCATTTATCAAGCTGGAAATGATTCATTTTATTTGTGAATCATCTGTAGAAACCTTTACACAGGAAATTTAATATTCATGAAAATCCCACAATTTTGTTCTCCTGAGTGTGCGTATATTCAACTGATCAGCTTCAAATCATATAATTTGCATGGATTTCTGGACTTTTATATATGGAATGTATTGTTGAGTTTAAATAGCTTATCATGATTATGTTTACAGCATTTAGCAGATGCCCTAAATGTATGGCAGAGGAGGGGTAATTTCCCACAGATTTTGATCACCGCTCTAGAGGCAAAGAGTTCGGTGAGCAGTTACTCACCATAAAGCAAGGAAAATGGCGAACAGCAGAGAATACGCTGGAATTCGGCACACTAGCAGCCAGGTGTGGATGATTAAAAGCTGCCTTCTGCACAGTACTTAATGCTGAGATGCTCACAGAACTGGCATGCTGATATGAACAAGTTTCTCTTGATTCCCTCATTGACATGGCCATTCACCTTAATAACCGCCTCAAGAGCCACCAAGATTCTGAGGGAGCCCTCGGTGCAGCATGTGGGCCGGATTCTCCAGAGCCAATGCAAATCATGCACACAAAGCTGAGCCTTATGGAGCGTGAGAGGCAGAGAAGGGAGAAATTGTGCTTCTACTGCAGCAACCCCAATCATGTAGTGGCAAGTTGCCCAATGGGTAAAAGATTCCCAACTTCTTCAGATCCAGCTGAGAGTATGACCACCTCCTCTAACAACTCCACACTGAATTCTACTTAGTTCACAGCACTCCAGTCATTTACCCTGAATATTCAGGTCAAACACTCAGATAATGTTTTTATTCTCCCAGCCTTGATTGACTCTGGAGCCACTGAAAACTTCATTAACCATGACACCCGACTTACCACTCACCTCAAGCCTCCCTGCAGACACTACAGCAATTTCTGAGGATCAGTACCATAGATGAAGTTCCTATCAGCACCGGCACTATCACTGTCTGTACCAAACCCCTCCTACTCCAAGCCCTACTTCAAGAATCCATGTCCTTTCGATTAACCATAACCACCAAACACGCGATCAACCTGGGACTTTCCTGGCTATGCCAAGGCAAAATTTCCTGGCAGGATAAGGCGATTACTTACTGTTCTGAACATTGCATGTGTCATTGTCTTCATCTTCCTCATCTTCTTGCCACTTCCACTAGTGTGGAGAGCCCAACTTCCCTGATATACCCATATTCCTGAACCATATCACAATTTTCTGGAGGTTTTCAGTAAGACCAAGGCAAATGGCTTACCAACTCACAGACCATATGATTGTGCCATTCTCCATGTAGCCATGGAAGCCATGTTCAAGAGTCTGTAACAAGGGTATATCTGGACATCCACTTCACCAACCTCTGCCGGCTTCTTCTTCATGGATAAAAGCGGGAGGAATTTATCATCGCATCAATTATACGCTTAAATCAGATCATGGTGAAATATCCATATCCTTTATCATTAGTGCTGCCTGCACTTGAACAACTTCCTTTGGCCAAGATATTCACCAAGTTTGATCTCCGCAGCACTTACAACCTTGTGTGCATCTGAACTTGTGTGCATCTGAACAGCTTTTAGCACCACCTCTGGCCACTATGAGTACTCCGTTATGCCTTATGGGGTCTTTAGCACCCCTTGCTATTCCAGAGCCTGATAAATCTTGTGCTCAGAGATATTCTGGTAAAATTAGTAATCGTTTATACCGACAACATATTGATATATTCCCTCTATGTGTAAGGAGAGAAATTCTGAATTCCATGTCCCCACAATATTGTTGGCTAGGAGGGAAAAGCCATGGATTAAGCCAAGGTGGCGGTGTTGACTGAGTGTTCAACACTCCAGACGGTCAAGGATCTTCAATGTTTCTTTGGATTTGCTAATCTCTACTGACGCTTCATCAAAGGTTTCAGCTCCATTACATCACCCCTCACCTCTCTTTTTAAGAAGGGCCCCAATAAGTAATCATGGAACCCTGCTGAAGACAAAGCCCTTGCCAAGCTCAAAACTGCCTTTACCACAGCTCCTATCCTAAAACACCTAGGTCCTTCCAAGCCTTTAATTGTGAAGGTCAATGCCTTGGAATCAGTAGTGGGAGCTGTTTGGTGAGAGATCCAAGCGCCACCCGGAACCCTTCTTTTCAAAGAAGCTCTCTCCAGCTAAACAAAGCTATGACATCAGGAATTGAGATTCATTGGCTGTTAAGCTCTCCTTGGAGGAGTGGTACCACTGAATGGAAGCAGCAGTTCATCCATTTACAGCTTTCACAGACCACAAAAACCTATAATATCTCAAGATGGCCAAGTGCCTGAATCCAAGTCAAACCTGTTGGGTGTTATTTTTCACCAGATTCAATTTCACAATGTCTTACAGACCTGGATCCTGTTGTAGGCACGCAACAAACATATAAAGTCGTATTGGTAGCCCAACAGCCCGACAGAAATACATAAATGCATCCTGCACATACTGCACATACACATCCTGCACATCATGCTCTCAGGCCAAGGTGCCCCACACGCAACCCACTGGTAAGCTCCTATCATTGCCCAGTGCCTCTGGTCCCACATAACCTTTGATTTTCTCACTGATCTCCCTGAGACTCTTGGAAACATAGTAATGATGAAAATCGTCGACAGCTTTTCCAAGTCCTTGTGCCTTATCCCTCTGCCTGGTGTCCCCACTGCATTTGAAACATCAGTATTTATTTTTAACCATGTGTTCTGGTACTTTAAACTCCCTGAAGACATCATCAGTGACTGGGGTGTGCAGTATACTTCTAGAGTTTGCTCCAGCTTTATGGAGAAGTTGGGGGTCCAATTGGTAGAATCCATGCTGGACTCCATTTCCCAGGGTGCACTGCAGCCTACAAACATGTCCATGCTAAACTACAGCTCACAGCACCACTCCTCTCAGCCTCATTCCCGGTCTCCAGAGTTTCACACTCACGCCTATATACAGTATACAGACTCTGAATCTTTAGTCATTTTGAAAGCCTTGACATCTCATGTTATTCTGTTTTTTTTATTCTGCCTTGCTGTTTGTTTTTTGCTATTTTTGGATTTTGTTTGTACTGATGTTTGCTGATCACCTGACCCTATGCATGCTTTTTGACCATGAATGCACTGCACAACAAAGATTTTGCTTCTTGAACACTGTTGGGGGTTTCTTATAGATTTTTGGGTGCTGATCACGAATATCACATCAACATTTACCCATCACGTACCGTTTCAGAGAAATCTTCAGTTTTGTCAT
>JAQMYM010000021.1:9642712-9660255 GCA_030014255.1 Parauchenoglanis ngamensis
TAATTCTGTTGAATTTAATAGCTTATGCGAAACATAAACGTGACTAAATACGTTATTGTCAGTAAACATATAAATATATGAACAGAGTTCCTACGTGATACAGTAAAACCAAAACTATATTTGTGCATGCGCAGTAGGTACCTGTCACAATCAGCAACAACTTTTCAGGAAGCAAGACGTTTCAAAAAAATTGTTGTGCAGTGTTATCGATTCATGTTTTGTATTTATTTGCTAATGCTTTTAGTAAAAAACTCTAACCTGTACCTGCATCCAACTCAGAATTGGTGCCTCACAGCCATAGGCCATAATCAATTGCCATAGCTGACCAAGGATTAAGGTCTGATTTTTTTGGAGGTTGAAAACTTTTGTTTTGCGTTCTGTTTGCCAAGGCATCTTTTGTGCAGCCCTTCCAGCACGTTGGCCCGAGACACTTGAAACAATTTTAATATAGCAGCTTCTGTATGTGTATGATCACCTGGGATCAGTATAGATCTTTTTTCTCCCCCGTTATCATGTCACATAATTTTCTTTTCACCTCGGTTAATTCACACCTATTCATATTTTGCAATTTGTCTGAAGATTATAACTTTTTCAGGTGTTGAATAAATTTTAAACGAATTAAATAAAATAAATTTGCTAAATTTTACTGAGTCAAAACAAGTTCCACTTCTGTCTTTCTGCCTTTACTTTCACTGTTAGTAGTCTATGCTCTTTAACTTTTATGGCATTTTGTGGCCATCACTAAATGCAAATGAGCTGTGTTGCAAATGCGCTTTGCATTTTACAGGTTCATTTTATGCGATATTTTATATCAGTACAAAGAAAATCAGAAAATTTACATACAGTTTTACTTAAAGATTGATAAATTGAGGCCCATTCTTGTTGTTGCAGTGTGTCCGCTCAGGGATATTGGGAATTCCATCCAATGAAAATTTGGCATGTAGAGGCAGCATTCCAGTTATCTCCGTAAGTGACATTATTGTTGCTCTATTCCAGTCTAATCACATATTGTTGATATTAATTTATAAGCTTAGTGACGTCACTGAGCAAGCTAGTTGTGATTTGCAGAAACAGTATCAGTTTATCATCAGAGTTGATTAGTGAAATTGGATGGCAGTGGCATAAAAGATTCTTATTTTGCAGTTTACAAAAAAGATGTCCACTCTCTGTTAAAGAAGGTGGTTGCACTGGGGGTGGGTAGGTGGGGGTATTAAAGTGCCACCTTTAATAGAGTTTTATTATTTAACTTGAGGCTTATTTGGGAAATGATCTGAGATGACAGTAGAGTTTATTTTTGCTATATATGTTTGGGGTGACAGACTTGCT
Organism: Parauchenoglanis ngamensis; assembly: GCA_030014255.1. NCBI lineage: Eukaryota > Metazoa > Chordata > Actinopteri > Siluriformes > Auchenoglanididae > Parauchenoglanis > Parauchenoglanis ngamensis. The sequence continues at coordinate 9,644,039 of JAQMYM010000021.1, forward strand.
TGCAGGGAAAGAGACTGTTCTTGAAGGGAACTGATGGGAGTGATGAGAAAATGTATGTTCTTTTGCAGATGGATATTCTAATCTCTAGATATTGCCAAGTTTAAAAGTTAGTCATATATTGCTTTATTAGGGATGATGAGTGCTAATATCTTGTGTTGGTTGATATTGAATTGGTTGATATTTGTGATGTCCTGTATAAAGATTTGTTATTATGAAATTGTTCAAGCCCCTATGTGTCAAGCTAATCTAACACCACTACACATAAAATGCAGCATTATAGCCATTTTGAGGTAATGCTGTTTTCTGTCACCAAAAGTGTCAGTGTTTATAATATTGTAGCAACATGTTTTGTGTAATTTTATTAACTTGCCATGAAACAAATCATCCAATTGACAAAGATTGCAGTGAAGGTACCTTGTACTTTGCTGCAGGATTCGATTTTTTTGGATTGTGTAAGCAAGGCACAACTGCAGGAAGTCAAAAGTGTTCATGGACAGTTTTGTTTGCCCATTAAGGTGGAGTCTACAGGCGTAGGATCATAAGAATCAGACCTTTTAAGGTGGTTTAATTAAATTCACACAAATGCTGGAGAAGTAAGCGGTAGTAAGTGAAGCCAGAAACGCAACAACAGATTTTGACAGAAATACACTGTATAGCCAAAAGCTTTTTGAACATCCCAATCCAGATTTAGCCCTCTTTTGCGGTTAGGCTTTCCACTAGATTTTCGAACGTGGCTTTGGATATTTGTCCATTCAGCCACAAGAGCATTCGCGAGGTCAGGCACTGATGTCGGGCGAGGGGGCCTAAGGTGCAGTTGGAGTTCCAGTTCAGTGGGGTTGTGGTCAGCACTCTGTGCCACACACTTGCCATATTCAAGACTCATTAGTTTTCACAGGTTACAATCTATTCATTAGTTTCACTGTTGTACAATGTACAAGATATAACCCCATTGTTCCCTTCAGAACCATGCTGCCCTATTGGAGTGGTTTACTCCATCAGTTTAAAAACCTGCTTTAATGAAATCCAAAATAACATTAGGTTACTATGTAACCCTGTTCTATAAACTCTGGATAACCACCAGGGGTGATGTTTCAACACCCGAATACACGTGCGCACATGACCTTTAACACAAAGTGGCATTGTGACCATATGATGCTATAAAATGCCATTGGGTGATTCTCTTGAAATTGCATGTTCAAAGAAATGGTTCCATGATTTTTTAAAAAATATATTTTGTTCAAAATTTTACATTCTGCATATGAAGCAAGGTCTAGAAATTTTGTCAAGTCACTTCCTTCATGCATTGTGCTTTTAAACATATTTTTCAAGTCAATTCAGAAACATTCTCATTACCGCTATAGCACAAATCACAGCGATAACTGTAAAAATCTGTTTTGGTTAAATATTTAAAAATTTGTATTGAAAGTTAAAAATGAACAATGAAAAGTTGATTTAAAGTTTTAATATTGAATTGAATTTAATCGAATTTTCTCATCACTGAAATATATACTTAGACCAAATATATGATGTTTGTCATCATGTGCAGCTTAACGGTTAAAATATTTAATAAATTTAAATAAATAAATAATAAAATTTTTCAGACGTAATATTAAGAATTGTAAAGACTACATGTCTTGGTGTATTAAAAGCTACATAAAGAGCATATTTATAAAATTAATAGTGAAAAAGTAAGTCTTGCAGTAAGGATGGGCCAATTACGGAAATTATACTTACATTTTTGGGGATGAGAATAGCTGTCTGATTTGTATATGTAACAGAGTTTCACAAATATAAAAGCAGCGAAACAAGTAAAATCACAGAAGACTGAACAATTACAATAAAAATGAAAACCGCATAACATTGCATGAATCAGCATCTTTCATTTGTCAAACTTGAGGCAGAATGTAAAAATGGAAGCAAACCAAGGGTTAAGATATAGCCACAAGTAGCGTTGGCGCTGGTGCTGGCGTCTGGGGCTATCATCAGATTAAAACAGCACGCCGATTAAAGGAGTTATTTTTTACTAAACTGAGATGAGTGAAAAAGTCACTCTTTCTGTTGCCAGATGGTGGTGCTATTCCAGTGACTCACTCTGGGAATGTGAATATAATCATCACAAATAACTTGTGAAGTATCATGCAATTCATGGAGAATATATGATGCATGCCTTTTTGTCTTTTTTATTCTGAATACAACAACATAGAACTTGAAGAGTGACTGAACTAAACAAAGATGGATTTCCAAAAAGCTTTGTAGTGATGAGGTCATCGTAACTGAGAAAGTGTGAGTACAAATTGATACTCCATATCACACTCAAACGACTGAGTTTGTACACTACAAAGCCTTTTGGAAACCCCTCTCAGAATTGAATGTTTCATCATGTTTTCATGAAGAGTGGTTTTGCTGTATCATAGCACATCAGTCAAGTAGACTGTTAACTACAATGAGGTGTAAATCTGCTCTTGCACTACTAGAGAATAGGCAGTTCTAAATATTGGATTAGCAACAAGCTAATATGCTAATATTTGTTATACTTCAAAACCATACGCATTGCAATCAACAATAAAGTTCTAGTGTGACAGATGAAATTACTTTTAGTTGCTTTCTCATTAACACAACCGATATTACATTATTGTAGTAATAGGGGGTGGACAGTAACATTTAACATTTACAGTAACATAGTAACATTTTCTTCAGTACTATACTGAAGTAATTTTTTTGAGTATCTGTACTTTACTGGAGAATTTTTTTTTTTTTGGTAACTTATAACTTTTACTCCACTACATTTGAAAGAAAAATACTGAACTTTTGACTCCACTGTCTTTCCATGAAGGTCACCGTTACTCATTACATTAAGCATAGCTGTGAAGTCAGCGGATGAATTTTCATATCTTTTCGTTAATGAAATTTTCGAGAAAACCAATCACAGTTAGCTTCTACTACACTCAAGTTCAAAGTGCTTGCTGCACATTTAGAATAGTTCGATTTGAACTTAATAATGAAAAAATGGCGATTCCTCACCTGAGCACCCATGGCCATATCTGAAGTCCAGGTTTGGTATTTTTGAAATGAAGAAAGATTTGTATTGTTTTAAATGTTTGCTCTGTTTACCACGTGCAAACTTCATCACAGCCTGCAAAAATTTGTCGTCCATCCTGAGAAAGCATGTTGGGATATGTAAACATTTGTTTCATTCCAGATAAACATTTTAAACAAAGTTGTCTGTGCTTGTAATATTTGCAGTTTTTATGTTATGGCTGGCCAAATGAATTTTCATGGATTTGCCCGCCAAGTTGTCATATTGGGACCGGGTCCTGTGTGAATCCACTGCTGACACATGCTAATAGCTAGCTGGCCGAGTTAACCTTACTGACTAAAGTCCTTTTAGAAATATATGTTTCAGAGTCAGAAAACACTGACCATTTTAAACACTGACAACATTAAAAAGTACTATTGAATACTTAAGTATTTTTATTAGTGAGTACTCCAGTACTTTAACTTAACTGTAATTGGACTGAACAACTTTTACTTGTATTGGAGTAATATTTGATCAGGAGTATCTATACTTTGACTCAAGTAAAGGAGCTGTGTACTTTGTCCAACTCGTAGTAATGAGATTGTGTGTTGCGGTAATGATATGACCTAGAAAACAAATGCTAAAAACAGGGAAGCCATTATGACTCTTCAAAAATATATGTAAAAAATTCAAAAGGTTCGCTTTAGGCAGGGGTGAGCAACCTGAGCCATGGAGGGCCGCTGAGGGTGCAGGTTTTTGGGTTGACCGCTCAATCAGCCAATAATAAAGCTGTTTAGAGCCGTGGGAGGAGTCTTTTTTAATTGCTGATAGAAAGGTTATTCCAAAAACCTGCATGAAAGTACAGTAATATAAGATATGCTAAGATACCTTTATTGTCACCTTTAATATCATTTGGAACAAAGCGGTAGATGCATTTAAAGAGTAACACAGTAAAAAAAATTAAGAATACATAAAGTCTACAAATGCAAATAGAAATTGCAAAAATTACAAAATGTGTAATGTGGTAAAAACGGAAATAGAAAGATGTTACTACCTGATTGTGCATCCTCATTTAAACTTAATCATGACACAGTGCATGCTTAATGAGATGGAAAGCTTGCCACAAAGGTCCACATAGCGTCAGCTTGAGACCAGTTATGAACTCTAGAGATGAACTCTGCTGAGGAACTGTACAAGCTGCCGATATAAGGGTTACCCAAGTTCCCAAGCAGCAACTCAGGTAGCACTTAATCTATCTGCTTTTCCAGCCCACACTCCCAACCACATGGCCATGAAGACCAGAAACCAAAAAAATCCTTGCTAAATGGCAGCTTTACTGAGTTTCATGTCTGTGCCAAATCAGCATGACCCAAAGAAATGATTTCTTCTGAGCCTTGCCCCAATGCTAAGAAATGAGTGAAACCAAAGTTGAACCGTTGACTGTTTTGCACTGATCCCTGAGGAGGTTGTCGAAGATGACTCTTGCCTTCACTAGTTTATCCACATCACTTGTCTGGAGTTTGTAATAATTCTGTGGTACTCCACTATCTGTCTGGCTCCTGACAGCTGATAATTAAAAACATGTTGCTCTCGTGAGAGCCTCGTGAGACAGGCTTTCTGCAAAGGAAATGTCTCATCCCCACAAACACATGGTGCCAGATCCTATTCTGGGGTGTTTGGGAGGGAACGTTTCACTGGGAGGTCCAATCTTTCAGTCTGAAGAGACTTTCTGAAAGGTGAAGCAGTGACAATGGCCCATCATTGTTCTTTCTAAAGGCACCTACGCCAACTACACAAAATCTATACTTTGCATTAAAGACAGCCATGAGGACAATGGAAAAAAGTTCCTTTGTACTAAAAAAAAATAGTGACCCGGATGATTCAGGGGTCTGAATTACATGTTTGCCATCTATTGTGCCTAATCATTTGGGGAAGAGCAATGTCAGTGGCAATCTCCTCTACTCCTCTTTATTAGGAACTGGGACGTATTCCCACAATAAGCTCTTAAAGACTGGCAAAATGGCAACACTGGGTACAATTTCAACTACTGCAAAAACTCCAACCCTGTAGCTTAAAGTGTTGTTGGAGTCCCCAGGACCAGTCATATAACTTAAACAGCAATGAAGAACATTTAATAATGTACACAGTAAATGGACTACATTGAATAATATATGTTCATTATCATAGAACAAATATAACTACTGCATGTATTATAGATATGTATGTTTTGATATTTTCATTAAGATTTGATTTATTTATGTGTCACAGTTCAGAAGCCTCAACTGCTGATATCACAACTCTACAAAATCATGTCATGGGAATACTTCCTAAATACTTAAGTCTAAGTGCCAGGAGCACTTCACATCAAAACATGTTTCTTTAATTAAAAGGTGGATAACGCATATCCAAATGTTAAATAGTCCTGGAATTGATTGCCATAGCTCTATGGCTCTCAGATGAGACTGAGCTTGATGTTAGTTTGTCGAAACAATAGATCCTCATACACCTATTTTCTAGCCCTCTGGGCGTTGTCTTGACTCAGGGTTAACTTCCAGGGTTAACTAACCTCAGGGTTGTCTTAACAAAGGACGAAAGCCAAAGCCAAATCTTGTTTTGTGTCAGATGTATATACATGCTGGATGTAGAAACATGGGCTAATTGGCTAGCTGTCTTCAAACACATCTTGATGAAGTAGCACCATTTCAGCCTTGCGGTAAAATGCTTACATTTGCATGGTGTCCCTACCTTCGTGGCGAGTGAAGTGCAAAACACTGATCATCTGCAGGTGCCCTAATGAGCAAGCCAGAGGTGACTGTGGCAAGGAAAAACTCTATGGGACAACATGAGGAAGAAACCTTGAGAGGAACTCAAAGGGGAACCCATGTTCTTCTGGATGGTTCTCACTGGATAGAGGGATTTTGATCATTACAGTAAAGTCATGGTGATACTCTCAATAGAAATACTAGGATAAGCATACATTTTTTTTGTGATTACAGCGGGAGTTCTTAGGAAGTGTAAATCAATGGTATCCAAGCGTGATTATCAGTGGCAGCAAAAATGGTAAGTCATAAAATCAGAATATGTACATCTCAGCAGATAGACAGTACAGATTAGATAAGGCAGGAGCATACTGTTTCTTATACGGCTGTATATGAGTGCAAATGGGGACTCAGACAGGTCTACCTAGAACAGCCTAATAGCAATAACAGTCAGAAGTTAACAGAGGCATGAGAGCACCCTCAATAAAACTAAATGGGATGGTGGAGGGGTGCCACATTAACCAGTATAGTGTATCTGAAAAATCCTGATGTCTCTAACAATATGGTTCCTGCATCGGCAGTTGCTACATAGAAAAATGCTTTATCCCAAGCCTGGTCTTGAAATACTCTCTGCCCTGTACATTTTTTTGTATTTTCCTCGCTCTAATGGACTGACTTTAACTCAAGAAGGACTGTCGATTAGCTGATTAGTTGTGACATTTTTAAGGAAATCATACACTGTATTATATTGATTAAAAAAAACAACAACAATATAATGCAGTGCAATATGGAGGCCATATTGTGCGGCCATGAATCAAAACAAACCAACAGACATCTCAATGCTACTGCTAGTACTGCTTACACTAAGTATGCTAAAAGTTAGTTTGAAAGAAAAGGGATTATAACACGACTCCTATCAGAAGAAAAGATATGCTAAGTGCTGTGTGACAGCATCATAGCCGGTATCAAGCGTGTGCAGTTTAGGTCAGTATTACTGCAAACTGCAAGTGTTTTTTTTTTTCCCAGATTTTCCCCATAATTTGGACATGTCCAATTCCCACCCGTCAGTTCCCCCCATTGACCGAAGCCGACCGCATTTTTCGGAACTGCTGCACATGCGATGCCGGGGGTGGTGTAACACACTCCGAGGATAGCGCTATCCACCCCCATCTGTATGCACGCACAGACACTGAGTAACTGGGGGGTGAGTATAAGCCACACCTCCCTTCCTGAGAGCACAGGCCAATTTTTCTGTTGGCGCTCCTGGCCATGGGTAGCTATGGCATCGCCGGGTTTGCGAACCAGGTGGCATTTTTCTATAAATATTTCTATACCGCTCCAGCCCTACCAGTAATCTTAGGTCTTAGGTGATATAACACAAGAAAAAAAAAGTGGTCAGCAAATTCTGCAATGTCTTAAAGGATTTCACAATGTGGCCTTGATGGCCTATAAATTTTAATTAGTGAAAGTGACTGTAGATAACGTTTGGGCGGCTAAATCAATCATGTTAGTAAAAAATTCTATTTAATTTTATTTTAATGTCTGTTGGACAGAGTACATTCAACCCATGTTCAGTGATCTACTATTTATAGTCCTACTTTCAGATCAAAGGTGCTGGCAGTGCAATTGTCATGATCTAGATTTATGTTAATTCAATTACTATAAGAAACACTGAGTTTTGTATATCCGCTCCATGAGTCTTAATAGAGTGAAACCTGAGTGATGCCTCAAGGTAACTCAGTCTTGGTCTCAATGTAGTTAAACCTGGGTGATTTTTGTCTGCTGATTGGCCCTGGTCCTAGATTGGCAGTGATTAACTAAATCTAAATCGACATTTGCATTAATGTAAAATTGCTTTGTGACAATGTCCATTGTTGAAAGTGCTTTGTAAATGAACAAGATTTGAACTGAAGTAGGCCGGTAATAAGACTATGAGCTATATTACTAGAAATGAGAACTGAACTATATCTTAAGGCCAGATTTACTAACATTTTGCTTGGCATTAAAAAACTACTGTTGGGATTTACTAATGACATGCAGTGAATATTTAGTGATGGAAAGGTGTGGATAAAGTAATTTTTGCACCTGACCTTAGTGCATATGTATTTGTAGGAATTTCCCTTTCAGACTGCAAAATTTGGGTGAGGAGAATATTTAAATGAATCACGCAATGTGATTTCCAAGTTTTGAATAGTTAATTTACTGTTAATTGCGCCATTATTTAATGCAGAAGAGCATGTCTTCATCTGGGCTTGACATCTCTGTGGTAGTTGTCAGGTTTCCAGAGACGTTGAGAGACAAAGAGAGTCAGAGCGAGTGCTGAGGTGTCTGCCAGCATGGAGGCAGAGTTGAGTGTGCATAGAACAGATTTTTGTTTGCTCAGATTAATATTTTCTCTTCAAAGTATTATTTATGTGCTTACAAAATTCCCACTGCATGCTGGGGAACAAGGAACGAAAATAAGGCCATAGCATTATTATGCCAGAAGAAGACATTATCAGAACATATCAATTACCAAGGCACGTTGTTCTGTACCTGTTTGTGATGGTACACTAATTCATGCTGCTCTTGGTAGAATGCGCTGGTCATTATTAAAAAGAACTGACTGTATTCATGTTCATTAATTTGGACATTGTTAGTGGATCACCCACAGAATTGGCCACTCCCATCTGCGCTTTTTTTTTTTTTTCTGCGGTCTTGTGCTAATCAGCCCTGCTTAGTAAATCTGGACCTCAAATTGCCGTGCCACATTTGGATGGGGCTAGAGCATACTACATCATTAGACATCACTTTTGCTAATTTATGTGCAATGTTACTCTTAGCTGCCTCTGACTAATGAAGGCATATGATTCTTAGAAAACCCGTGCTTGGGATATACCCTAAGATTACCTGCTATGCATGGCACCCTGGATCCCAGTATAAAGATAACTATAGTGTCTGGTGTCCATATTACCACAGCACTTTCAGCTTCTCAGCAGTTGTTTCACTGAATGGGACTTTTGAACATGCTATTTGGAGAGGAATCCTGCACCAGTTGATGAGCCTTAGCTTTAGCTTTCGCTTTGGGATTATAGTGTCAAGTTTTACACAATTTGTCCTGCTTTGAGGGCTCTAATGCTGGAGTTGTCTGGCTAAGGTACCCAAAATGTCCTCTGTCAAACCACTACTTCTCTCACTATTATTAGTTCTCTATAATGAGTGGATGCACACCTCTAATGCTTTTCTCTGTCTGACTGGTTACTGGTTACTAGTCTACACATATACCGACATATAAAATCACTGTAAGTGACAGGAAGAATAGCTTTTTTTGTGCAGTATCTTCCACCCAACGCTTATTCAACTGTAGGAAGAGTCAAGGATAGTCATTCTGAAATAATTGAAAAAATCTTGGCTATGTTGAAAGGGAATAAAATTCTGCAGCTAATACAATATAAAGAAAGTACAGCCATTTTTGGTAGTAGGAGAAAAATAGAAACTAGAAAGAATCCATTTTCAAATGGATTTGAAAAATCTGTTTGACATATTACTGTTGAAAAAAAAATTTTTTTTTTTATAGGCTCAGAAGTGTATTTAAAAAAAAATCCATAATATTTGCTTTTTTTTTCATTGGATTTAACCTGATTCTGAAGTTCCAGGTAGCAGCACAACCAATTTTTGCCAATGTTTGTGGCATATCTAATTTTCTCAGAAGTCTTTCTTAAGAAAAGTGAACATAAGTTTGACTGCATCTATTTTTACCTCTGCTCATCTCTTCCCTTTTCCGTTTACTCTTGGCAGATCTATTCTCATGATGCTCCTGAAAGAAACACACATTTTGTAGGACCCTCATAAAAAACAATGGATTTGGACTTTGATCCAGCTCCCTGTCAAAGTGGCATATTGGCACTTCTGCAAGCTTGGTCTCAGTGCGACAGGAAGTCAATGGCTCAATGAAGCCACAGTCCCTCTCATTAGGGCATCTTCAACTGCACTCGGCCCTTGTATGCAGTCACTGTCACAGAGCTGAATAGCAGCATGTGTCCCATTTTTCCTGATTCACAAGTTATTTAGAATATTGATTTTTTTAGAAATGGTACAGTGCTGGAAAAGCACTCCCTTTTTAATTCAAATTCTATGTTTGTATAGGTACACTGAGGGATAAACTGCCCTATTTATCCACTGCTGTGTGATTTTTCAAGATGTAAAACATGCACATAGGAACACAACACCTAGCAGAAGCTGATGCAGTGACTGACTTATATGGTTATATGGTACTTATAAGCTCTCTCATACTGAATGGGTATTTTTGTGGCCCTGCGCTAGGCTGGCTAAAAGCCAGCATCCGTCATCACTCCTGAGTCCAGTACTCCTTTCTTCCCCCTCCAGGCCTCTGAAGAATTATAACATCTCATCCTGCACAGCTGCACTGAAATTTCAGTTAACATTCCCTCTCTCATCAATATATTTTGTACCCCCTTTTTGATATCTTTGTTTATTTATCTACATCACTAATAACCTTACTTGACTGCTTTTTCTAAACTTATAGAGGTTTTTATTCCTATTGTTCTTGTTTGTCAAATCCTTTCTCGGACCAAACACAATGGAATGAGATCTTTGACAGTTTGTAAGAATAAACGAGGGTGAGCCTTTATTTTGCACTCTCTTAATATTAAATATTTTATTCAGGCTGTAAGTTCTGTTTTGTTTTACATTTTTATGGCATTTGGCAGATGACCTCATCCAGAGCAACTTACATAAATGCTCTGAAGTCTCTGTCAATAAATACATTCTGATACTCGTTCACTAGAACCTGGGCTAAGGATACCATTAGTCTAAAAACTCTGTTGGCAGGTAATACAGTAAAAAAGACTGCAGACTGTTCTTAAAGAATAAATACTGAAAGTGCTAATCCAAGTACCTCCAAAAGAGGTAAGTCTTTAGTTGTCCTTTGAAGACACACAATGACTCAGCTGATCGGACATCTAGGGGAAATTTATAGGTGCCAAAACAGAGAAGAGTAACAGGTCATTATTAATACAAAGAAGATTTACAAAGAAGCAATACAAAGAAGTATTGCATGTCTTCTTTGTACCTTGAAAGATGGTGGAACCAGTGGAGTAGTGCTGGGTAGGAATAGGATAATTGGAAGGAGTGTGGTGTAGTGCGGGGTGTGATAAGTGCTTTGAGGTAGGAGGGTGCTGGTCCATTTTTGCTTTTTAGGCAAGTATCAGTGTTTTGAATCTGATGCGGGCAACTACAAAAAGCCAGTGTAGGGAGGATAGCGATGGTGTGGTGCTGGAGAACTTGGGAAGGTTGAAAATGAGTTGTGCAGCTGCATTCTGGATCAGTTGCAGAGGTCAAATGGCACTCAGAGGCAGACCTGCCAGGAGTGAGTTACAGTAGTATAGTCTAGAAATGACAAAGGATTGAACAAGTACCTGAGTGGACTTGGTGGAAAGAAATGGATGAATCCTTCTGATGTTGAAGAGGAGAACTTGACATGAGCGAGAAAGATTAGCAATATGAGAGGAAAAAGACAGGTGATTGTCCATAGTTACCCCAAGGTTACGTGCGGAGACCAAAGGAGAGATCATAAGATCCTGATGTGGGGATGAATCAGCTGCGATGAATAGCAGTTCAATTTTGCTGGGGTTGAGTTTCAACTGATGAGCTGCCATCCATGACGAGATGTCTGCCAGACATACAGAGATCTGGACAGAAACATGAATGTCTGGGGGAGGAAAGGAGATGATAAGTTGAGTGTTGTCTGCATAGCAGTGGTATGAGAACCCATGTGAGGATATGACCTCAATGAGAGCTCTAATATGGAGGGAGAACAGAAGGAGGACCACGTACTGAGCCCTGAGGGATGCCAGTCTGCATGGAGCAGATGTGGATCACTTCCATGTCACCTGATATGACTGATCTTCTAGGTAGGACACAAGCCTGTGCCGTGCTTAGCCACGAATTCCAAGACTCATAAGGATGGACAAGAGAGTCTTGTGGTTGATGTGTCAAACGCTGCTGACGTGTTGAGGAGGATGAGGAATGATGACAGCTTGGCCAATCTAGTAGCATTCACAGTGACAGCCAAAAAGGGCAGTCTCTGTGGAAAGTGCTGCTTTGAAGTTGGACTGATTAGGATCCTGGAGATTGTTCTGTGAGAAATAGAGAGACATTTGATTGCACACAGTATGATCAAGGATTTTAGAAAGAAAAGAGAGAAGTGATGCCGGTCAGTAGCTGCTGATGTCTGAGGCATCCAAAGTGGGTTTCTTCAGTATGGGAATAACCCTGGCTGTTTTGAATGGCATAGGTACGTGACCAGATGTTATGGAGCTATGGATGATAGTGGTGATGAAGGGAAAAGGTCTAGAGAGATGGTCTGCATCATTGTGAATGGGATTGGATCCAGTGGGCAGGTGGTAGTATTGCATGATGAGATGACTTGCAGGATCTCATCTGTTGCAAGATTGGAAAATTGTGCCAGTGAGGTGGAAGGGGAATCCTTCCCCTGAATGAAGGAGTTGGGGTGTGAGTGAATGTCTGACAGATTTGTTGAATCTTCCCATCAAAAAAGCTGGCAAAGTCTTTGGCAGTCAGGGAGGATGGAGCAGGAGGAGCTGGCAGGTTAAGTAATGATGAAAAGATGTTGTGGTGTTTGAAAGGATCTTGTGCGGAGATTTCCAGCAGCTCCTTGTAATAGGCACTCTTACCAGAAGTCACATCAGATGAGAATTTGGACAGATCACGGTAAGAAGACAGATCTGTGTCAAGTAGGGATTTCTTCCACTTTCTCTCTGCTGCTCTTACCCCTCTATCTCTGGCCTATCATTATAAATCCAAGTGCAAACTAACACTTCATTTGCACATATGGCCTTTGAAGAATTCAGCACTTGGACCAGTTTCATTTCTGGGTCTATCCACAATGCAAATTAAGTTGTTAAGTTTGATCCAGAGAAATATAAATATGAAGATTCTTACACCTTCTGTGTCCTCAATTGCATGCAGGGGGCAATCCAAGCATTGCAAGCACTATGTCTGCTTAACCCTTGTGCCAGGCTTTTCACTGTCAGTGTGGTGTTCACATATGTAAAATGTGTGAAAAGTTTCAGGTGTGTACTCAGTGTATATTATCATTGCACATTTTATTGCCCAACCTTCTATCACATTAACCCCTACCTATCAAAGCACAAAGTTTCCTAGTCAGGAATTAGAGTGATTTATTTTAATTATTATTAAATCATGTATTTTTCATTATAGCTTAGATACAGTACAATCCTTATTGTATTATGTATGTACAACAATATTCTATTAGTTGGTAAATAAATTGTTTAAATGCACTTGTGCATTTATTTCCAGTAGATTTATACTGTCCACGAACACTGAGTGGGAATACTCTCTGGATGACTGGATCTTTTCTACAATATTTATGTCATGCTTATTAATCTTCTATAAAGCCCCAATTTAGGTGCTTTGTATATTTAATTGCTATTTTTAAATTTAAAGTAATTATAGCAATATTTTACAGGATTTACAGAATTGCAAACCAATTAGGCACCATCCCTCCAACATCACACTGTAACCATGGAGACGGCCCTAGCAGTGAAACTGATCACCAGGTCAGGATCACTAAAGCGGCCACCGTGGTGTAGTTACACATTTCTCAGGTTTCTGAGTTGCCTTTGTAAGTGATGGACACTAAGCTGGAAATTGTTTAGGACTGACAAACGTAAGGCTCGACACACACACACACACACACACAACTGAGCAAAAAAAGGGTCAAACCCAAAACTGAAATCATTAAGATTTTAGTGGTCTCAGCAACAAACCACTGGTCAATAAATTAGCAAGAACTAAAAAAAGTCCACTCCTGAGTCCTGAGCCACTTTTTGCTCATCAGCTCACTGCTGAAAGTGAAAATTCTGGAAACAGGGAAATCAACTTACAGGCTTCATCTTTACACAAAGATAAAATCATGAAAATATTTAAATGTTTAATATAAAATTCAAACTAACATGTCTGGGTGTTCAAAATGTTCCAAATTGTCTTCTGTTTAAAGCCATAAACACTGAGCAGAACAACAACGCTGACTCTTCTTTCAATAAAAAGCTGTGTGTGAGGGAAAAGCCATCCCATCCTGAAGCCGAGGGAAAAGAGACCTTATTTACTAGAGTGTCTTAATTTTACTGACTGCAGTAAAAAACAAACAAATAAACATACAAACTATTTTTAAATGAAGATTCATCACATCAATGGAAGGAAACTGTACATTTTGTTAAGGACATTACTATAGCTGCGTAAAATAATATATTCAGCACATCTTGGTCATCACAATTAAATAGTTTAGACCTGAAAGCTAAAAATGTTGGTTTTTAAACAAATATTAATAAGTGATAAGAGCTTTACTCATGGTGCTCATATGAAAGTGCAACTTATTTGCTTTTTCGAAAGTAATAAAAACAAGCACACATGCTCAGCCTGATCACGTGACCCGAAATTGGATGCATCTGCATCCAATTCAGAGACTAATTATGCCACGTTTAAAAGGACTCTCAGTTGCGCTTCGAATTCGCGAAGCATTAGCATTATCCTCGCGGACACTTTTGCCAAGCCTTCTGTTTACCCGTGTTTCTGTTTTCTGTGTATTGGACTCTGACCTCTGTTTCTGTTTTCTGAGTTGTGGATTACCTTTGATATACTGTTTGCTGATCGCTCGACCTTGTTTCTGTCTATTGGATTAGTCTTTGCCTGATGTTTCTGTACCTTTGCCTAGTGTGTATATAGTGTATATACATAGTGTGTGTAAACAGTAAACTCAAGATGAGTGTCACTATGCCATCTCCTCGCCTACACTTGTGTTCCGCCAAACCCCGCCGACGTGACAAATAATAAATGAAACAAAGCCAGTTTTTGGTGTGACACCTATGTTTTAAAAAAAACATAGTACATATACAGGGTGTTCTAAAACTTTTGAGATGATTTTGGAAGTCAATGGCTTTCGATTATAATCTGAGAATTATGGAGTTTAATAAATGTACTACCTATAGATTCTCTCACTTGAACGTGTTTTTAGGAAATTCAGCAGACTATTGTGTGATTTGCTCTATGCTGGAATCTGATGATGATACTTCCATTGAAATGGTAAGAGTTTCACATTAAACTTGATAACTTTGGGCAGTTAAGCACATATTGTAAAATAATTGGACTTGCTTTTGATATTTGCATGCTATTACTCTGACTAAACCTTTCCAGGTGCAGTGACCTGTGCCAGAGATGGCCACATTTCCAATGGGCTAAATATGAACCACAACATGAGGGAAACTACTGTATTCCTGCAAAAAAATGTGTGGTCTAATACTTTTTAGGGAAAAGCACTGAAGACTTTTGACCAGTGACACTTTTGTACCGTTTACATTTAAATTTTCTTTCTTTTTTCTGAAATCAAGTTCTGAATGTTTGAAAATGTATTTTTTTAATGGTTTTATGTTAACCACTGATAACATTGTTGAATATATAAAAATTGAAGTTAAACTGGTCTTTTAATGACCACTTTGTGAACAGTGTGTTTGTTTAATTCAATAATTTGTTTTAAATGGTTTAGAGACATTACGTTTGTAAGCTTGTTCGAGTCTGGATTTTTAACAGTGCATTTAAAAATTGGCATCTTGGTAATGTGTATTAAAAAGATGGCGATCTTTTTTGGAAGATCGCCCACCCCTACTCTAGGACACCTGGAGCCATGGTGGCAAATGGAGCCGGGGAATATTACAATATTTATTATTATTGTTATTTCCCTCAAAATATGCATTTCCAAGTACATCATAATATTGTCACTACTTACAGAACACAGACCAACTGCACATTTCATTGCAAAGACAGCTGAATTAGGCCTGGTTAATTTAGTGTTGTGCAGCAATTACATTGAATAAATGGCATTTGTAGTTTTAGTTTTGATGGTGTTCTTTTAAAATGTGCCATATATTGTGATGTATTGTGAAAATTTTGCTGTAGTGCCCACTCCGATTGGCAAGTGATTACATCCATTAGAACATACTTCCATCGGTGTTTGACCTGTTTAGATATTAATTATAACGCACTTGGCCATACACCGCAGGTGGTGTCGTGGAGAATAAACCTCAAAACACTCAGGCGGAGACAAAAAAGTTGAAGTTCCAGAAACAATGAACTTTATTAGTCCGGAGTAACAAAGTAAGGCCTACAGCAAAAATATGCCTTTTCAAAACCCATAAGCCAATGATTCTAAACTGCCCTTTTTATACCATTCTGATGACAAACACCTTTTTTAAAAATTCCCACCTCCTGGCTGCTCGACACCAGTGTTTACTCTTCTCCTCCTGTATCTGACTCCACCCTCCAGCAAATCTCATTGGTCCAACTTTATTGGTGGCAAACATCCAGCAGGTGTTATAGGCCAACCCACAGGCGTGGCCTACTTTCTA
>JAQMYM010000021.1:9687513-9697946 GCA_030014255.1 Parauchenoglanis ngamensis
AGCAGCTGGAAACCTATATCAGGCAAGAATGGGACCAAATTCCGACACCAAAACTCCAGAAACTCATAACCTCGATGTCCAGACGTCTTCAAACTGTATTGAAAAGAAGAGGAGATGCTACACCATGGTAAACATGCCCCTGTCCCAACTATTTTGAGACCTGTAGCAAGTGTCAAATTTGAAATGAGCTCATTGTGTGCATAAAATTGTACAATTTCTCAGTTTAAACATTCATGTTATCTATGTTCTGTTGTGAATAAAATATTGGCTCATGTGATTTGAGAATCTTTTAGGTTTCATTTTCATTTCAAATTTAAAGAACGCCCCAACTTTTCTGGAATTCGGGTGGTAAAAAGGTGTGCACACCTATGCAACCAAGTTATTGTAATTTACTTATATTACCTATTTTTACCCAAAATGTTTCTTATTGCTTTTCACTCGATTTTATACTACTTTTTATATCCATCGTAGATTCCACCAGAGGGCCCCGCTCCCCCTGAATGGTCTTTGTGAAGTCTTACATATATTTTTGGGGAAATTATGAACTGTTTCATGTGTATGACCTGCTGTGTTTTGATCTTTTGGCTTTTGGATTATTGATTGTGATAAACCTCTTGCAGCTGGACTTTCAAAACTCTTGCAAATACGGATCCTCTCCTAAGTCCTGTTTGTTACAGATGGCTTTGCCAACAAAAGTGAATCAAGCAATGGTATGAATTCTTTGATTAACATTTGCCTCTCAAGGTCAACTTCTAGGTGAACACTCCCAGCAACTCTACCAAATTTTAACATTACTTCTAGTACTTTCAAACTTATCCAAGTCTGTAGATCAGAGTAAGTTCAAATCACACAACCTGACAAATTTGTCAGTTTTCCTGGGAACGGCAAGGGTTTTCTTATGCAATGCTCTATTCTCTATGCAAGCTCACCTTCAGTTTTCCCCAGAGTCATAGATAAAATTTGACTAGTGCTATCATTGCAATTAACATAATAATATAATATCATTGCTGGAAGAATACTCACACGGATGACTGCCATCTTTTATGAAACTATGCTACAGTTGGCAATTTAGAAAAACAGATTTGTAGGGATATCGTAAAAAACAGATATATTAGTTATCAGTCAGCATGTTATTTTCTCAATGTGTCTTTGAGACATTGATGGTGTAAACTTTTAAATTGGTTATTTGCATTTCTAAGCTGTTTTACATCGTGGTCTGTTTAACTAGCATAGTAGCTTTGGAAGAGCATGGGGGAAGATATTGTATAACAGATCCTGTAGATATAATTGACCTCCATCATTACATCATTACATTTGAGGAATATAGCCTAGCTATGAATGATAAAACTATTGGAGAGCATTGGGAAAAGGAAAAGATAAGTGATCTTTGGATGTATTTTGAATTCTGGGACAACAGTGGGGGGCGGCACGGTGGTGCGGTGGTTAGCAGTGCAGTGTTGCCTCACAGCAAAAAGGTCCTGGGTTCGATCCCCGGATCACCCAGGGTGCCTTTCTATGCGGAGTTTGCATGTTCTCCCCATGCATGCGTGGGTTTCCTCCGGGTGTTCTGGTTTCCTCCCACAGTCCAAAGACTTGCAGATTAGGTCAACTGGCTACTCTAAATTGCCCATAGATGTGAATGCAATCATGTGTGGCTGTTTTTCTGTAATGGCCCTGTGGTGGACTGGCGACCTGCCCAGGGTGTACCCTGCCTCTCGCCCCAAGATGCTGGGATTGGCTCCAACTTCCCAGATAGATAAAGCGGTATAGATGATGGATGGATGGATGGATGGCACAACAGTGTTGACCAATACCTTCACAACAATAACAACAACAAAGAAAAAAAAACAACAGAATGATGTTTTTGCCAAACATGCCAAATTTGATAGCACATAAAATGTGGTGAAATTTATAATCTATAATATGTAACTGCTCAACATGGTGGAGACGCCTTTTTTGAAAAATACCACAAGTTGTGCAAGCAAAACCAGAAACAAGGCAAGCGGGCTGACCATGCTAGACTAAAGGCTCATCCAGTTAGACTTGCTGTACCATCAGCATTAAGGACAGCAAGACCAAACGTGATACGTGGCATCAGCCTGGCAAAGCACAATCATGCAAAGAATATTTCCAGGTGCATGTCGCAAGGTATCCAGGACATCATGGACTACAAGATTCCACCATGTGACACAGACCCTGACACTGATTCCTTCCTCCCAAATCCATTCAACTCCTTTTATGGTTTGAAGCAATAAACACTTTGCCACTGATGGAATCCACCCCTGCCTCAGACAACCAGGAACTCTGCTTGTCCTCAGTACATGTGAGGAAGACACTCTCCAGAGTCAAAGCTGTGGGACACAATAATGTACATGGACGGGTAGACTCAAAGACTACTTGGATAAACTGGCTGATGTCCTGACACACATCTTTTAAATCTCCCTGGACCAAGCAGTCATCCCTCAGTGTTTTAAGGCTACCACTATCATCTCAGTACCAAAGAATCATCAGTGTTTAGTCTCAGTGACTTCCTCCCCATAGCTCTCAGACCAATCATCATCATGCGCTTTAAGTGGCTGGTCACGAGTTACATCAGAACCAGATTACCCACCCAGTTTGTGTACCATCCCAATCGCTCCACAGACACACTTTACATACATTCAACCACTAATCTACCTTGACAAGAATATATACATAAGAATGCTAGTCACTGACTTCAATTGTGTATTTATATTCCTGTTGCACTATATTTATGTCCTCTTAGCATTATATATTTCTACACGTATCTTGCACCTTGGGCCCATGAGAAACATTATTTCAACCGACTGCGTAATGAACACTGTTACAATCCACTTTAAAAGGAACACCCGTACACCTGCACATTAATCCAGTTAATGTTGATGTCAAAATCAGAATGGGGATAAATTCTGTGATTCATTCTGGGGATAAATTGTGATCTCTGTGACTGACTGTAGCATAGATGTTGGTGCCAGATGGGTTGAGTATTTCAAAAACTGCTGATCTTCTGGGATTTAAAGACTCAAAAGTATCTAGAGTTTACACAGAATAGTGTGAAAAACAAAAAAAAAACATCTGTCTGAGCTGAAAGGAAGTCTACAGTAACTCAAATAGGCACTCTTTACAACAGTGATGAGCAGAAAACACTCATTGCAGCTACTCACTTCCTCTTGTGCCTTTAGCCCTTGAACAGGTGAGACGAGCCAAAATCTTAAAAAAAAAAATACTCCTGAGCCAATCTGTAATTGTGCACATAGACAACATTTTGATCTTCTCCCTCTGAACATGAACATGTCTATTGTGTCAGCCCAATGCTGAAAAAAACAACAAAAAAAATAGAGCACTTTTGATGGATAAAGCACAAGTGGAGGCTGTGAAATCATGGCCACAACCATGCACTAACATGGTGCTACAAAGATGGCTCAAAAGAGTTCAGCTCTGTGGCAGCTCTTTTACCCTCCATTCTGAATGGAACAGTGAAGGAACTACTTACGATCTGAAGCATACCATCTAATCTGTGAAGCATGTGGAAGTACTGTTATGGCAGTGACATGTATGGCAGTGCATACTTTTCATGTAGGCATGGTGGTGTGGTGGTTAGCACTGTCGCCTCACAGCAAGAAGGTCCTGAGTTCGATCCCTGGATCACCCAGGGTGCCTTTCTGTGTGGAGTTTGCATGTTCTCCCCGTGCATGTGTCGGTTTCCTCCGACAGTCCAAAGACATGCAGATTAGGTCAACTGGCTACTCTAAATTGCCCACTGATGTGAATGCGAGCATGTGTTGGCCCTGTGGTGGACTGGTGACCTGCCCAGGGTTAACCCCGCCTCTCGCCTGAAAAGTCTGCTAAAATTGGCTTCAGCTTCCCCGCGACCCAGACGGATAAAGTGGTATAGATAATGGATGGATGGGTGAATATTGTTAGCACAGCATCAGTAACTGGATAAACTAACAATCATAAATTAAATTGTCATTTTTAATATTTGGTTGCAAATCATTTCCAGTCAATGACTTCTTGAAGATTGGATCTCATAGATGTCACCAGATGCTGGTGATGCACTTCCAAGCCTTCACTTCACTGCAACTGTCAGCAGTTTTTGCTGGTTCTTGGGGCACTCTGCCTTCAGTAAGTGAAATACAGACTCAGATTTAGGTCAGGTGATTGACTTGGCCATTCCAGAACATTCCACTTCCACTTCATTCCTGGTCTTGGATTGCTTTCAAAGTATGCTTCGGGTCTGCAGAGATAATACCTGCAGGTAATTAAGGACTCATCATACTGCTTCTGTCACCAGCCACATCATCAGTAATTATACAAGAACTAGTTTTGGTGGCTGGAGGATGTAGCTTTGGTGCATCAGATCATGAAAAGTTTCTACTCTGTACCCTTCTCTTCTCATCATTATGGTACAAGTTGATCATTATCTCATCTGTCCATAGGATAGTATTCCAGAACATGCTCCAGAGCTCTAATGTGGTCTTGCTGTTTTTGAGGCTTATCAACGGTTTGCATTTTGTGATAAACCCTGCATGTTTACTTCTGGGCCTTTTGGTGTTTCTGAGTAAGGAAAACCCAAAGAGCAACTTTTCTTCTTGTAACTAAGAATGTGAGTGCAGGGCATGATAGAGAGGAATATAACAGGGTTCCAGCATATAAACACTTTATTACAAGGAAGAATACACAATTGAGAGTTCAGAGATGCAAAAACATAGACACTGGTCTATGTGAGAAAAAGTGACATGTTCAGATGAGTCATCCTTTACCATATTCTTGTCTAGTTGGTTAGTGCATGTTTCATGTACATTATGAGAACTGTACTGGCCAGTGTATAGACCTTTTCTGCTGGGTAGTCATTTTGCTGGTGTGGTTTGGGTCTGCTTATCTTCTCAGATGGAAGAGTCACTGCAAATCAATACAAAGGTATTCTGACTGATCACCGCTGTTCTGAGAAAGGTCCTCCACCAAAAATGTGAAGTCTTCCCAGTCTGTCACTTCCATGACACCAAGAAACACTACCATTTAAATGAATTTTGAATATTGATTTGCATTTTCCTTAAAGTTTAAGTAGGCAAACTATCTTATAGAAGCCTGTGCAGGCAAATAGACATTTTGTAAGTAAGTATAAGTTCAAATATTACATACATAACACTGCAATTGCCATGCCGCTCTTTGTATTTCCTTTAATAGGTGCGGCTCCTGTACTGCTCGCATGAAGAGGCAGAGCAGATTTTTAGGGCAGCATGGCTCTCAGGCCAGGCTACTCCTTCACACATGTGGTTTGCTGTGGGCCCAGCCCTTTCCGGACTTGGAGTGGAAGGTCTCCCTAAGGCTTTGTTTACTGTGCGGCCTCAGGGATGGCGAGACGAGCCACGTCGTCGCATTGCTAAAGGCGTGTCTGTTCTGACACATGGAGCCATGGCACTAAGAAGGGAGTATGGTGGAGCCAGAGGGACAAGCTTTGCTGGGAACTGCATGACCGATGGCAACCAGACACAGAGGGTGCCCGACAGAATCAGGTAAAATGGCATAAAACAGTTTTTTTGCCAATTACAATTGTAGGCAAGTTAAGTTTGCATACAGTCATCATAGCAATATTAAGCTTTCAATGATTTCTTTCAACTGTTCTTTTTCTGGGGCATAATGATTGTGCAACATAAATTTTAATAGAAAAAACCCCCAAGAGTTTGGTGCACAAGTTTGAATTTATTTTGGGCTTTTTGAACTCAACACAAGGTCAAAATTATACATGCAGCGTCAAAAATACACATACACCCACTTAGATTATTAATGGTGCTAAAAGTTACAAAATGTCTTTTAACTTGCCAAGGCCAAGCCTCTTAACTTCCTGTTACTGATCATGATTGACTACAGCTGGTAGCTTCTCTGTGCCAACAAAAAAGGGTTTGTTTGATAAGTTATTGGGAGGTCTAGCTACTTTGCCAATGTCTGGAAGAAGACCCAAACTGCCACCCTCAGCTGAGGGAAATTGGTTTGGATCGTCAGGAACAACCGAGGAACCACTAAGGCACAGGCCTGTCATGAACTGGAAGCTGCTTGAACACCAGTGTCACTGTCTACAGTCAAGCAAGCTTTATATCGCCAAAGACCGAGAGGCTGACACCCAAGGAAAAGAAGGCTTTTCTTCAAAAAAAGAGGCTCTGCTCCAAAAATCAACATCCTGAAGCTTCACTAAAGTTTGCCGCTGACCACAGGGACAAAGAAAACGCTTTCTGGAGAAAAGTTTTATGGTCAGATAAGACAAAGATTGAGTTGTTTGGCCACAATTACCAGAAGTATGTTTGGAGGAATAGAAGCCATTTCTTAGATACTTTAAAAATGAACACATTGAACTGGTGAGTAATGTTCTGAGGTTGGATGTATTTCGAAGACATTCAATATGCTTCTGTACCACATTCTAAAAAAAGTATTTTTCTCACTGCAACTCTATTTCTCCTTTGCCTTTTTGTCTCTCTCCCTCTCTTTGTGTCACAGAAAATATTCCACCTACCTTTTGATTTGTATTTGACAGCCAATACTGGTGGGAATTGCTGAACTCCCCTTGTCTGTCATGGTTCTTATAAATCATATGGAATAAAATGCTATCAGTGGCTCTACTTCACTTTCAATGGAGGAAGCTACCATGAAACAACTTCTCAGTTCAAAACTGAAGAACCATCCTCTATTTGACATGAAAAATACCAGTCCTCACCTGGGTTTGACAAACTAGGGGCTCTATTTGGTTATTATAAATTATTGTAATACATATAATTTCTAATGTTATCTAAATTAGCAGGGCATATACTCTGTGGTGCCATAGCACCCAGCTCATGGAAATATAGCCAGCACTATGAAAAGCCAGAATGGAAGAGTGCCGAGTTTGTGTAAACAGGGTAAAGAAAAACATTTTCCCTTGGACTATGGTGGTAAGTGAATCTTCCAAAAGCCCATAGACAAATTCAAGGTTGAATATAAGAATGAGCTTTGCCTCTTCAACCCAGAAGTTCATCAGTTTGAGGCATTGGATAGGCATCAAAATTTACAACTAAGTTTGGCTTGTGGAAGTCCACGCAGACATGCTCTGCCTTGTATGCCTTGAGCACAAAAACAATGAGCATGTTCCAATCATGGTTTGATACTCATATCTCTAGCATTTTCTTCAATAGGTCTTGAACCACTTTTCTTTTGTATATTGTGAAGGTTTCTATTCTCACTATCCAGTGTCATCCAGAAGTTGGGTTCCAGTTTGAGTTTGGTGCTTCACATGGTTTATTCCTTGTGTTCTCTAAGGGGGTTTTTCCTTGCTAACATCAACTATGATTTGACTATGATTATAACCGGATTTTTGTCAAGCTGCTTTATGAAAATGCCTATTGTTAAAATAAAACCAAATTGGATCTGAATGGACTTTGTACAAACATGTTGGGGGTGACTCTCTGTGGTGTTCTGTGATGCCAGTGCACCCAGTCAGGGGAGAAAATGCATCTGAAAATTCATCTTGCATGTTGGCAACCTCTGCTCTCTGGGATGGTGAGAGATCTCATGGGATTGGAGGGATTTCATGTTTTTGAACACTCCAATCCCATTTCATCTTTTTACCGTCTCCAGAGCAACAGGGACTGCTTTGCTCCCCTGTTTCAGGAGATTGAGCTGGAAGGTCTGCCATGTGCTTTCTCCTGTCCATTCATAATAACTTATAGTCACCCACCTGACCTTGAAGGGTCTTGATGAATTTTGAGCTAGAGGTGGTTAGTAATATGAGGACTTTATTTCCCAGTTCAAATTGTCTCAATGGCCTGGGTCTCAAAAAGTCACCAGAATGTACTAAAATGTATTTTTACTTGGTGTTGGACCATTCTCCCAGTTTTCTTGAATTATATCCAGCACCTACTCCTTAATAATTTATGATATAATATGTATAAGTCATATCCTTGTGATGACTGATCTAATAGCCCAGTGAAATCCATACCACTTCTTTTGAAGGGGATATCAATAAGGGCACAAAGGCACATATGGGCTGCCTGGCAGATTCAATAGCTCACACATGGGTCATGGGTCATACCAAGAGCCTACATCACTGCAAATGTCTGGCCAACAAAAATGAACTTCTAAATGCTGTAGTGTTTTAGCTGTCATTGGTGTGTCGCTATAGGATTATAATGAACTGGACTTTTTGGGACCTGCACTTGGACTACAATTTCTCCTGTTTGAGTGTCCAGATTAGCTCTATACAAATTGCCATTAATCATTTTTAAAAAAGTAAGGAGAGGGGAAAGTTGTCCAACCCCAACTTGACCAGGGGTGTGAAAAGTTGACAAGGGATGTGAGGAGAATGGGAGAATGAATCTGCCAATGGTGGTGAGTAGTTGCTTGCCACAAGATGTACTATGAAATGTGCCCACTGCCAAGGCCAAGCACACCTCAAACTGAACCACTACACAGAAGAGCTGATCTGATATCTGATATTTCAACAGCACATGTAACAACACTTCTTGATAATATATTCATTCAAAGCCAATCCCTTTGTGTAGTTGTGCCACTGCACCACCTTATAACCTGCACCGATGATCAAGATTGTCACAATCACAAATGTCTCTGTCATGGTCTTTCTATCTGT
The DNA here is from genome assembly GCA_030014255.1 of Parauchenoglanis ngamensis. Lineage (NCBI taxonomy): Eukaryota > Metazoa > Chordata > Actinopteri > Siluriformes > Auchenoglanididae > Parauchenoglanis > Parauchenoglanis ngamensis. Next base: position 9,696,146 of record JAQMYM010000021.1, read on the forward strand.
CACTGTCTTTCTGTCTCACTCATTAAATCTCTTCCGATCACTCTTTTGTCTTCCTAGTCCTACCATGTACATCTATCTGTTTTTTTTTAAATCTACTTGTTCCTTCATCCAGTGCCCTCTGCCTTCCTCTCTTCCTCACTGCTGAATTATTTTTGATCGTATCTCTCTCTGCTCTTTCTCTTTTTCTCTTTCTTGTCCTCCTCCATGGTCTCTCTTCTTATCAGATTTGAATTGTGTCTCCTCCCTACATTTTTCTTCTGCTCTCATCTCTGCCCCACAGGCAACTCTAAAAGAGGCACACGTTCGTTGTCACTTTGCATACAAATTAGATAATTGGTTACAGTGAGAGAATGCGCTGGGAAATATCACATACTGTCACCATCCAAGTGCTGCTCCCCCTAGCTGTCTCAGCTGTGTCATCATGCATGCAAATGCACTCTGATTTCCCCTACAAGAGAAGCATGTTTTTCAAAACAGCAGCCGACCAGCACCATAGATGCCTCCCTACCACCACCCCGACACACACACACATTCACACACACACAGACATATACTGTAGGTTCATTCGAAAAACATTAATACATATGAATAAAATGCTGTATCACTGCAGTAGAAACACTATAACTGTGGAGGTTGACCAACCACTCCCTCTCAACCAATGGTCAACCACCGCTCTTCTCAAATTGTCAGCAACAGAGATAGTTTTGAATATATCTGGTAAATAGATAATCACATACGTGGGACACTCATGAAATGTTCTTAGTATTTGTTGCAGAACCATCATGGTGGATTGAAAGACCTCCTACTTGCTGCAACTGTTCTTCTTTGCACCAAAGAAAAATATATTCCAGTTATAAACTTTAAACTTATGAATCTATCTATCTATCTATCTATCTATCTATCTATCTATCTATCTATCTATCTACGTACATAATATCTCCCTAGCTTCTGGTGATGGTGGGAAGGAAAAACTCCTTGAGATAACATGAGAAGGAAAATTTTGAGAGGAACCAGACTCAAAAAGGAGCTCATCCTCATTTGGATGATGCCAGCTATTACAAATAACTCCCTTCTATAACTGTGAACTTAATGGTCAAAGATGTACAATTGTGTAGCACAAAATTCACTATAGTTTTAACATGAAGTCAATCATGTTGAAGTTTTCTGCTAATAAGCCATTGTAGCAGAACTGCTTGTGTCAACAGCAGTCGAACACCAGCTGCTTTACATCCTCAGCAGGTACAAGTGATTTTCAAGTAATGATAACTCCAACCAGAAGTAGGATATCAGGATGGATCAGGCAGATCCTGAAAGCAGAAAGGATCTGGATCACTGGTTTCTCAGGAGCAGCACTCGCAGCTAGAGAGCGAGATAGAGAGAGAAATGGATAGAGAAGAAAAACAGATCATTAGGTATGCTAATGCTTAAGAACAGTATATTTAGAAAGGCCATCCAGAGTTACTATGTAATCAGAAAGCTTACTTCTATCTGTCTGTGGTCCTAGTACCAGTACTTCTTACATCTTATCAGAATTAAGTAGAGGGAAGTTAGTAAGCATCCGTTGTCTAATGTCCTTTACATAGTTCTCAATTTTGTTAAGCTGGTGTCTCTCAGGGTGGCACGGTGGCGTGGTGGTTAACGCTGTCGCATCACAGCAAGAAGGTCCTGGGTTTGATCCATGGGTCACCCAGGGTGCCTTTCTGTGTGGAGTTTGCATGTTCTCTCTGTGCATGCGTGGGTTTCCTCCCACAGTCCAAAGACATGCAGATTAGGTCAACTGGCTACTCTAAATTGCCCATAG
>JAQMYM010000021.1:9719717-9733559 GCA_030014255.1 Parauchenoglanis ngamensis
ATGCTGGGATTGGCTCCAGCTTCCCCGCGACCCAGACGGATAAAGCGGTGTAGATAATGGATGGATGGATGGATGGACTTATCCTGATGTGTATCATTACCTTGTTGATACAGAGTAGTATACACCAGAGAGATACTTATGCTTTAATACTTACAGTGTTTCTTGGTGGAAAGGTAGGAAATACACTCTTAAAAGCTTAAAGCTTAAAACATTAAGCTTTTAGTGGTCTTAACAACAAATCATTGGTCAAAAAATTAGTAGGAACTGAAAAATGCACTCTCTCCCTGAGAGAACAGGCTAATTTTTCCTGTCTGAGCTCCCGGCCACAGGCGGCTAGGGCATCCCCGGGATTCTGATTCGTGACCTCTTGACAATAGGGCGAACCCTTTTCTGTTGCGCCATTCTTCTTTCAGTAAAAACTGTCTGCAGGTTCACACACAAGACTTAAACATTCACAAAAATCAAAAATGGGAAAAGCTATCCCATACAAAGTTACTTTATCTATTTGTTTAATTCCTGCTAATTTCCTGACTAATTATTTGCTGTTGAGACCATTAAAAGATTAAAGTTTTGCAATTTTGCATTTGGCCCTTTTTCTTGCCCATGAGTTTTTGCCCTTATAATGCAAATGCATGTTGTGTGTGATTAAGTCGACGCAGTCAAACGCTGTCTAAAACATACTAGGCATGGTTTGTTGCTCAGAATGGGGAAGTTGTGAGAGGACACATATATGGCTGGTTAGCTTTCTTGTTCATCAAATGAATGCATCACTACGCGGAGTATTCACATGTTTAGGGTATGACACACAGCCTGTTACAGTTTATTGATGACTCATTTCATCCAACATTGCTGCTTTACATTAATAGAGCTAAAATATGTGCTTCAGATCCTGGAGTTAGTGGGTATCCTGGCTTTAAAAGTCTGTCAGAACCCGATATGGTTTGCTGACGCCTTGTGCTGTGCAACATTGCTGCTTCTAAGTAATATTTATATGAAATAAAATGTTTGCTACAGATCCTAGAGTTACTAGGTGAGTGCAGTCTCTATTCACTGCATCATGTTATGCTTGGTATTGGAGCTTCAAGATCTGTGTCAGAAAGGCAGCACACTTTCACATGAAGCTCCATATTGAAACTTGTGTTGTTTTCGTGTAATGATATCACTGATGATGAACTGAAGCCTTGTTTAGGGATTGCTTCAAGAAAGGATTCAGATTTGCCTGGGTGTTTCAAGTAGGCTATATACTACCAAATGCTCCATACACTTTGCGAGTTGTAGTCAGTGATTGAATAATGTTGGAGCTGTGCCAGTTGTGGCACAACTTCTTCCCAAATACGAAATATATTCTGCATATATAAGTTATCCATGTATTTTAATGCTATTATATACATCTGCATGCTTATGCTTAATCAGTTTCGCACATGCGCAGTCAACACACACACAAGTCTGCACAGACACAAAATTTGGGTGCTGATTTGAATTCACATTAACCAGATATGTTCTAGGAACAGTGACATCACTTCCTGTGAAATATATAAGCCTTTATTTTTGTTTGTGTTGTTACACCTAAAGGTTTCCTCGCATCTCCCTTTCTTAGATTTGCTTAAAGTCTTTTGATGAGGAACATAACGGTTAAATAGAGAGCATGAAAGGGGGTTGAAATGTTTTGCATGAAATTTATGCGAGGAAAAGTTAATTAAAATAATATTGAGTAGCCAAAGGGTTAGGCCAGTAAAAACTAATGAAACAATGCCAGTTTTGCCCTCTTCAATAAATCTAATGAATGCATGACTTAGATCACATTATTATGCCTGTTCAATTGGCTAATATTATATCTCTGCTTTTTATAAACTGACAAACTGACAATTAACCAGGGGCCAATTCACATGTGTTTATTCTTTCTCATTCTTATTATTGTTGATTCTAATGAAAAAAGTTGATTTATTATAAGATTATACATTCTGAGCTATAGAAAGAATAGAAAGATCTGAATGCAGGTAGCATTTTCTGCAATGCTCTTGTCTTGGCAGTGTTCTTTATGGTGACATTTTTTTTCCTCTGATGAATGAGGTATTGGCTATTATTGGTCGTCAGACTGAAGCTTTAATCTTCAAAAACACTGTCTGTCTTACAATATTGTAGAAACCAGCCTATTTCAGATGTCTATCAAAGCTGTTATTATCTTCATCCATCCATCTTTTTCGGCCATATGGGCTTCCTTTTCTTTCCTGTTTTTCATGTTTCCTGCATCACACTCTTTCTTTTTTTTTTTATCCTTCAAGTCAATAAGAATGTAAACCAGACAGAAATCTCAACTGGTTTAAAAATTTCTTTTTATGTTCCTCTTCTAAAGAATAAATGACTTGGTTTCCCAAAAATAATTCTTAGTAACCTTATTCCTTTCCTTTCATTTCTTTTTATTCTTTCAGACTCTCATGGGTCTTATTATTTTCTCATCTATTTTATTTGTTTATTTGTTTGTTGTTTCCCCAGATGAAATTGACATGCTTGAACGCCTCTGGCTCTCTGGGATTTGCCATAATGATAAGATTGAAGTGATGAGTTCCAAGCTGGACATAGATAACATGGCAGGAGTCTTCTACATGCTACTCGTGGCAATGGGTCTAAGCCTTTTGGTCTTTGCCTGGGAACACCTGGTTTACTGGAAGCTCCGCCATTGCTTGGGTCGTTCAAAGGGACTGGACTTCCTGCTGGCTTTTAGTCGGGTTAGTGAATAAAGACTTTACATTATCATAAAGAAAACAAGCTTTATATACAGTTGAGGTCAGAAGGTTATATGCAGTAATCATGCGCATGAATGCCATGGCAATATTGGGCTTTGAGTGATTTTCTTTGACCTGTTCTTTTTCTGGGGAACAATGACTGAACAACATACATCTTTAATAGAAAAAAAACAAGAATTTGGTGCACATGTTTTAATTTAATTTGGGTATTCTATAATTGACACAGTGTCAAAATTATTCATACAGGATATACATTCAGCACTCCTAATATTTAGGGAAATGTCCCTTAGCAATTTTCACCTCGACCAGGTGCTTCTGGTAGCCATCAACAAGCTTTTGGCAGAATTCTGGTTGGATATTTCACCACTCGTCTTGGCAGAATTGGTAAACATCAATTAAATTTGTGTGTTTCCTAGCATAGACCTGACTTTTAAGCACAGTCCAGATATTTTTGGTATGATTGAGATCAGGACTTGTTTTAAGCTTAATGTTAGCCTGCTTTATCCATTTAACAACTAGTTTTGATGTGTGTTCATTGTTACTGTCCTGTTGGAGCACCCAGTTGTGTCCAAGTTTCAACTATCTAGCTGATGGTTCGAGGTTATGCTGAAGAATTCTGAGGTTCTTCATTATTCTATCCACTTTGTGCAATGCACCAGTTCCACTGGCAGCAAAACAGCCCCAGGGCATGATATATTTACATTTACATTTATGACATTTGGCAGACGCCCTTATCCAGAGAGACTTACATGTTTACAGTTGGTTCCTCTGTACCTCTGGTCATTGTGGTCAAACAACTCAATCTTTGTCTTAGCGGACCATAAAACTTTCTTCCAGAAGGCCTTTTGCTTGTCCATGTTGTCAGCTGCAATCTTTAGTCAAGCTGAAGGTGTTAATTGTGGAGCAGGGGCATCTTTATTGGATGGCAACCTTTCAGTCCATGGTGATGTAAAACTTACTTGAATGTAGACAGTGTCCAGCAGCTTTCAGTTCATGTCAAGTCAGTGTCTTGATGGTTCCTGGGTTGTTCTTGACCATCTAAACCAATTTCCTCTCACAGTGACAATTTGGGTTTTCTTCCAGCCTGTGGCAAAGTTGCTCCACCTTCCATTAGCTTGTACTTGTCAAACAAACCTTTTTGATTTTGTGCCCAATGAAGCTACCAGCTGTAAACCCTGTATGTATAATTTTGACCCTGTGTTGATTTCAGAAAACCCAAAATAAATTAAAAGTTGTGCACCAAATTCTTGTTTTTTTACCTGTTGAAGCTGTATGTTGTACAACCATTCTTTCCCAGAAAAAAAGAAGAGTTCAAAGAAATCATTGAAAGCTTAATATAGCCATGATATTCATGGTAAACTTCTGACTTCAACTGTATATGGTATATATACAGTATCTGTGTGTGTGCATGCGTTTGTGTGTGTGTGTGTGTGTGTGTGTGTGTGTGTGTGTGTGTGTGTCTGTGTGTGTGTGTGTGAAGCCTCATTACTTGACTTTGTTTTATAGCAATTGCAACAAGAAGAATTTAAATTCATTACATCAAAACATAAAACTAGCTATATTGCATAATTCAATATCATTGCACAAAGACTGATCACCTCCACAAGGTGCTAAATCAGAAAAAGGTAGAAGATTATTAATTTCCCTGTATAATGTGTGGTATATTAAAATGAAAGTAGATGTCCCACATACTATATTTGCAATATTTAACAAGTAAGATTTAACAAGTAAACAGTGGAAAAGCATAACTTAAGTACTTTAGGTTGGGTAACATTCCAGTGCGTGATGTCATGCATCATCTAAGTACTAAACATGTAGACAGTTTTATTGTTATGGAAATATTTCTAGTTAACTTTGAGTTTTACTGAGCCAATTTCCAGAGCTTTGGACTGGGAGGTGTCAAGGAAGACAAATTTAGCCTTTCTAATCTTTTCCAGGGAATGTACAGCTGCTGCAGTTTTGAAGATGAAACAAGCCCTGTAGGTAACCAAACGACACTTCCACAATACCATCCCATTTCCACTATGCCCCCTCCTGCTCCGCCTCACATGGTCGCTGCAAATGTAGCCAACTCTTCCATCACAATGACACAACAGCAACAGCAGCAAAAACTTCACCTGCAACAGCAACAGCCAGTGTACAATGCCCTACTTCCTGGATCTCAGCCAACAGTTGGGCATTCAGGCATGGCTCTTGGGCCTTCAAACAGCCCAATTCTTGGAGCACCCATGCCATGCTCCACGTTTTTACCTCGTCATGATCGACGACTGGCTGTTGTGGATCGGTGGACACGTCCAAAAACTGGCCCTGAAAAAACAAGTGGCATCAATAGTGGGATCACAGACATTGCACAATTCCCACAGGGCATGCCTCCACAGTGGGCTGCAGTAGGTGGGGGAGAAGGAGGTCTGGATGAATATAAAAGATACTATGGCCCGATTGATCCAGAGGGATTAGGAGTCTCTGGAGAAACACAAGTTTTAGTTTCCCAAACTCCAAAAACAACACATCAAACAAAGTCCTTGGGAAACCCAAGGTTGCCACAAAAAAAACAACCTTCTGGGCATTTACCCATAAACCCAGCTTTGCCTCATTCTTCTCCACCACAGCAGTCATTCTGGAGGAGAAGCAGTCTTTCAAAAAGAAAAGGCTCTGGGGGACCCCTTTATGAAAACATCCTTCCTTTGGGACGGAGAGGTGGGGGCAGGTATGGCGGGAGGGATGGAGCAGGGAGAAGAGGTCATCGTCCTCCTCCTTTGCCTCTTCCTATGCCTCTTCCCTTCTCCTCCCCTAACCAAATTCCTCTTTCACCCTCCCATTCTGTGCACTACATTTCCACCTCCTCTAGCACATCTAGCTCCTCTTCGACCTCCTCGTCTTTATCAGTCTCGCGATCTAATTCTCCTTCCTACTCTACTTCTTCGTACTCATCATCACAGAGTTTCAAATACAGGGCAGGTGAAAGAGATGCATATGATGAGTTTGACACAGATGAGCTTACAGAGGAGTCCAGCCTTCTTTTGGGTAGGAGAAAAAGTCGTTCGCACATGTCATCTCGTTCCCTGCCCTGCAGTCCCCCTCCACCCATACCACCACGCAAACCTTGCCCACAGAAGGCACAGATGAGAGACAATGCCACTAGCCAGCTGGCGCAACTCCAGGAGTGGTGGGCTTCATGGGGGGAAAAAGAGAGAGCTAGAAGAGCAAGTGGTGGAAGAGGTAAGGGCAAAGAAGAGAAACGATATTATAAAGAGAGAGAAAGGGAGAGAAGGAGGAGGAAGAAGGGCCGAAAGAAAAAGAAGAGGGGAGAACATGAGAGGGAGCACAAAAGACATAAAGTAAAGAAGAAAAAGAAAAAGGATGGGAAATCCAGGAAAAGGGAGAAAGAAAAGCGATCTGGTCAAGAAGAAGGTGAAATTGATTGTAAAAAGGTGTTTGAAAAAGATATAGAACAGAATCTGCCTTCCTACCCTGAACTTAGGCGTAGCTCTTTCCAAAAGAAAAGTGAAAGCTCTATGCGGAGTTATGACTGGGATATAAAAAGAGAAGGAGGAAGGAGGGAGAGTGATAATCAAGAGGGTGGTGATGAAGAAGGAGCTAGGAGAAGAGAAAAGCACCACAGGAACCCTCAGTCCTATCACCATTCCAGGCCAAAGTCTAACAGTAAGCGCTATCCCACTTCAAGTAAGTGCTCAACATCAGTGAAATTTTGGGGTAGTGGGAATGCACATTCTGAATCTCCATCTTCTTTTCTTCCTCTTTTTCCTCTTAACTATAAAAGAACACGTTCTTTTGGGTCTGAAAGAGAGGAACATGGCAAAGGAGGTGAGATTCGCCCCCTTTTAGGAAAGAATGGAAGAGGTAAGACCTACTCAAGAGAAGGCCTGGCATTTCATGAATGGGATTCAGAAGAGGAGGAAGGGGAAGAATCAGAAGAGAGAGATAGAACTCAGGAACGAAGAAGAAGAGAGAGCAGAGTAATAGAATCAGAATCTGAAAGGGAGAGAGACAAAACTGTTGAGATCTATACGGATGATGAAGGTTCTTCGGGTGAATTTGGCAAGTTTGAGAGATACTGGGAGGGGCATGAAGGAAGGGCTGTTGGAGGCATTGGGGGCGGAGGCTGGTTTTTTGGCACTTATCCAGCTAGAGAGAGAGGGGGCAGTATAAACAGTAGAGATGACCTTTTTGTGGGATTAGGGGGTGGGGAAAGCAGCTGTGGTTTTGGAGGGGGCTCAAGATGGGGGTCTGGAGGTTTAGGATCAAATCAGTGGCCTCCATCACCTTTGACTCCCCCACCTCCACGAAGATACTGGTCTGTGGACAAATTACCTGTGAAGACTGAAAAGAAGTCTAAAAGGAGATCACAGGGGAAAAATGAATGCCATACTGCCTGTTCCTGCCAGTCGCCCCACCACTATAAGTGGAACCGAGTGACCTCTCGTAGTCAAGAGGACCTGCTGCCTCACTGCCAAAGTTTCAGCAACATCAACCGGCCAAAACGGCAGTCCTCCAAATCGGACCAAGCTCAAGGCCAAGTAAAATCTGGAAGTCAATCAAACCTCAGTGTTCATAGATCACAGCGTTCGGAGAGGTCCAGAGAGTTATCATCTCCTCAGACTCTACCACCATCTCTGCCAGCCCCAATGGTCCCAGCTCTCCCTGCACCTCCATCATCCTCCCACCCAGTTCATGTTCCTCTACCTACCTCCTCCTCCTCTGTTTCATCGCCATCAGCCATTTCCTCAACAACTGGTGCCCTGCAGCCCTCCTCTATATCCTCCTCCAGTGCCAAGCTCCAGTACCAGAGACTGTGTTCAGTGCCCCAGCCACAAAGGTACCAATCACCACATCCTCCCTTCAAAACCAAGAGTTTGTGCTCACGTCGAGACTCTGCCCACTTTTCCAGCGTGGAGAGTGAGGTCTGAGGCATATAATAGAAAAGAGACCTCCAGCAAACAGTCTGGGCCAATTTGGTTCTGTTGGCTGATAATGGTGAGGTGTGCCCCCTTCATTTCTTGCACAAGTCTCTGTTGTGCTACTGAAAGAAAGGTGGATCACATGTCTAGGTTGTGGCTTATCTTTTTATACTGCATAAGAATGGTACTGCCTTTCTGAGAAACCTCTCTGTTAAAAGAGGAATAATTCAAATGCGATTGGCTGTGCTTTTCTCAGTTTTATGGGGCACTTGGGTGAAGGGGTTGAATATTCTGGATGAATGTGGTGTTTGACCGTTGTGGTGCTTGTGGACTCAGGTGTGACCCTTGGATCTCAAGGGAAGATTCAGAGGCAGAAACCTTTTAATAACCCCATAGTGTTCATATCCCCCCTCTGTTTAAGCTTTGAATTATGACATTATTGTTGCATTTGTATGTCAAGGGACACATTCATTATAAAAAAGTAGCAGTTTTTGGTCCCTCTTTGGTCCCCCCAAGAACATATCCCCTACCTCTGCAGAGTCACATCTAGAATTCAGTTTCAATTTGTCAGGTTTTTTTTTCTTAACAGGGTAAGTCAGCTCATTGAAACTGAGTGCCAAACTTGCATTGAGCTACTGCACAGTCATATCTTATCTAGATCTCATTCTTTTCCCTTAAGCAATACATAATTCTCACCTACATATGTGTCTACTTTGTGGTTAAGACTTTATTCATTAAGAGAATATAAGCACTGTGCAATATTATAGTGAGGGCGCACACAGCATTTCAACTACCTAAAAAGTGGCAGCCCATCCCCTCACAACTGAATGTACATGTTGCCATGACAACACAGTGTGCTGCATCCAACAAACTAAGTTTGTAGCTTTTTGGGGGAAAGTCAATAATCCATTTTTGATTGTTTTTGGTTAAATTGTTTAAAGTGCAAAAACGAAATAGCTAGCCATATGGAGCGCTGTACCATCAATCAGATGTCAATGTTAGATTTAGAACATGTCATTATTCAGAGGGTGATAAGCAGGAGAGCACTGTTTACAGTTAAGCACTGTGTTTTTACATGTTTTTTCTAACTGCTCTGCTTTGTCACTTTACTAGATGTTGTGATCCATACTTAAGTATATCATGCAGATTACAGCAAATGTGAATAATAACCAGAAAGTTAAGTTTATGATTTTATCAAGAGAAAATTTCTGGCACTTTAAAAAAAAAAAAAAAAAAAAAAAAAAAAAGGAAAAAAAAAACTGTGACTGAAGATCAGAACCCTGGAAGGTCTGGAAGAAGTGTTTAATTTAAATTTTGCTATTAGCTTTGTGATTGCTATGGTTGACCATGACTATTGATAAGGGCATCTACACGTTGGCACCAGGACTGAGTCAAATATGAACGTAAGCGTTTGTAGCAGTTCCACAATTTTTCTCAGAATCATAGAATTTTTAAGCAAATTCCACTTGTGAGCATATAATATTAGATTTTTTAATTTCACTTTTTCCACAATCTTAAAAAAGCTTTCTTTTATATAAAAAAAACCCCATCTCCCCTATTAAAAGTTCTACACATAATTGACCCAGTCCTAATAACATACCAACGGGGTAATTTAGCTTTTTTGTGTGCTTGTGACTGCATCTGAGCCATACTAAGCTTATCTATTGTATGCTGAGCTTTTCAAAAACAGTACGAATTGGATTGTATTATATTGTTAAAGAGCTGAACAGTGTCAAGATACTGTGCGCTAAACCTTTGATGACTGTGATGTACAGATCAAGAGCACAGTAAAATTAATTTTAAATCCTCAGAAAGCAAGAATCAGTGACACGTTACTTGAATGTCACAAATTTCCTCTAAACTCATATGCATTGTTTATCTTGACACTAAAATTTAACACTTGTCAGCTTATATGTACATCATTTAATTCCAATTTTGACTGTTGTGCAATACTTGTCTAGATTTCTTTATATATAGATGTACCTCATATATGTGTTTGTGAAGTTTAGATAGCAATAGAGAAATATGTGTTCAGCATAACAGTCTAGCTGAAGACAGAAATATTAGTTTCACTCATGTCTGTTACCAGATTTAATCATAGAAATGTGCTCTCTCTATATATAACCCTTATATAACACGCAAGAAAATGATTCAAATTGTCTTTTTGTACCATCTTATATTCACATAAACTCTGTAAAGATTTAGTTATGGATTATGCTTCATGTCACGATTTTAGGATTATGTGAAAGATTTTAAGTTACTAATTAATCTGACCACTAATTAATCTTAAAAAGGCCTTTTTCTCTATTTGTCTCTTGTGTTAATAGTGTCTACTTTTTTACTGTCGTGAGTAAGTCTATATATAAATTGCAGAATATATATATATATAAATTGCAGTATGTATATATATATATATATATATATATATATATATATATATATGTTTCAAAGATAAGATATATATGTTTATTCTATACATTTATTCTCTATAAATTTGTCTTTTGTCTTTGTCTGTCCTCTTTTGTCTTACACTCACTGATATCAGAGACCAGTGTCCTACTGTGTTGCACAGCCGGCCATTGACCACTATGAGAAAAAGTTACAACCGATGCCGTGAATGTGTGTGTGTGTGTGTGTGTGTCCAGACGACCGTGTCACTGTAGTTCGGTTGTGATGGTGAGATAGGATATTTTCTGAATAATAAAAAGGTTCAACTGGCTCTTTAATGAGCGTGTATGTTTGAGCCACAAGCTTTGCTTTATGCAGTATGTCTCACAGGAAAGTGGCTTAGAAGTTTATGCTGATGTAGATAAAGGTCTGTGATTGTGTGTGCGTGTGTGTGTGAGTGTGTGTGTGTGTTTGTGTGTGTGCGCATGTGTGTGTGTGTGTGTGTGTGTGTGCACATGTGTATTTATGCATGCGTACTTGAGTGTGTGTGCCTGCGTGTGTGTGTGTGTGTGTCAAGCTACAGTGCATTTAACTGAACATACATATGCACACACACAAACACACACACACACACACACACACACTCACACATACACACACATACACATAATGCTGCTCTGTATTACTATATGATGTAGCTGAGCAGAGCCAATTTTGTTAAATGCCACTCTGTGCCAGGACGGCTGTGCCCCTGTGCTACTATGTTGGATTCCTTGTGCCATTCCCCTGTCTTTGGGGAACCCACATGGGTGTGATGCGCTGGGCCACTTAATCTTGGAAGAATATACTATGCTGTGCTGCAAACAGTAACAGAATAAAAGATTTTAATACAATAAATGACTGCTGTTTCAGTTTTGTACTAATGTGCGTGTGTGTGTGTGTGTGAATGTGTACTACGTATTTGCACCCTTGTGAGGACCAATCTGTGAGATTTTGCTATACTTGTGTGGACAATTTTGGATGGTCCTCACAATTCCGTGGTCCACACAGTTTTCAAGTGTGGTTTCAAGCATTTTGCACTCAAAAAATAAGAAAAGTAAAAGAGCCCAAGACATTTTGCTTGTTAATTAGCTGCATTTATCATTACATCAATGAAAGGTTCTCACAAGGATAGTAAATTAAACGTGTGCGTGTGTGTGTGACTGAGTCAGACAGAGAGAGGTTATTAGTAATAATATTTCAACATAGACCACCACTTATTATCATTTGGGTGTTATACCATTCTTGGGATTGTGGAACTGCTGTCACTGCAGTCCACCAAATATAAATGACCAGCCAACAATGTCGCTGTGTTCCACAGCTGTCCAATAATGAAGAATGCAGATTGCACAAATATGTGCTTATTTTCACTCCTGTCAAGTCATTGTGAGCCACAAGTAATATTGCTCAAGGACGTGATCCTGAAAGTCAGCCTGATAACAGTGTGGTTCTTTCTTATCTTCCTTCTTCTCTCAGTCCTTTCCACATTTTAACCCTGTTAATTGTAATCCTTATAAAAATGTACTAATTTAAGTTCAACATTGAAGATGATTATAATATATTGATCTTTTCTATTGATCTTTTTGCACAGTAATCAATGTCATAATCAAAACTAATAATCAATCTAGTAACTACAGTCCAGTCAACCCCAGGTAGCAAAAATCACTAGAGCCACATCCATTACAAATGGTACTCAGCAAACACAGAACATTCAACTAATGTCAGCTTATGGTTTTCCCATGGTTAGTTTTACTGGAACCTTTAGAGAAGGTTCTCTGCTGGTTAATATGCATCAGAATGTTCTACAGATGTTTTGGGAACTAAAAACTGTAACATTCTTTTATGCTTGCATTGTGCTTTTCACACAGTGTTCCTAATTGGTTGTATTTTGTTTTTTTATTCCCACAACCAAATGTAAACTGGTGGCTGGTTAGGAATGTTATTACAACCAAACTGGAAAGTTCTCCAAAGGTTTCCACATTAAAAATGTCAGGAGAACGTTCCATAAACCAAAAAATGGAACCAAAAACTAATTTTATATTTATGTATAAATATGTTATGTATGTTACGTATATTTTAAAACATAATTACCTGGCAAACCACAGGACAACTAGACAGACCTTCAAGGAACTTTCCAATAGCAAGAATGTTTTAGGAAACAAAAATTGTTAGTTGGGTGAATGCCAAGTATTAAATCAGCTGTTTGATCACATCATTGATTAAAAAAAAACTCATAGTGCTAATGGAAAAAGTAATTGAACCCTTGGAATTAACACCTGGTTGACCCCCCCTTGGCAGCAATAGCCTCAAACAGGCACTTCCTTTAGCTGTGGATCAGACCTGCACATCATTCAGGAGGAATTTTAGCCAATTCTTCCTGGCAGAACTGCTTTAGCTCTGTCATATTCCTTGGACGTCTCATGTGTACGGCTCTCTTCAAGTCATTCCATAGCATCTCTATTGGGTTGAGGTCTGGGCTCTGGGGTCTGGGCTCTGACTCGGCCACTCCAACAGGTGGATTTTGTTTTTCTTAAGACATTCTGTTGTGGACTTGCTCCAGTGTTTTGGGTCACTGTCCTGTTGCATCACCCAACTTCTACAAAGTTTCAGCTGACATACAGACATTCTCACCTTATCCTGAAGAAGTTTTGGACACACTTGGGAATTCATCTTCCCCTCAATGACTTAAAGCTGGCCAGACCCTGATGCAGCAAAGCAGCCCAAATCATGACGTTTCCTCCACCATACTTTATGGTTGCGATGATGTTTTCATGACGATATGCAGTGGCCTTTTTACACCAGACGTATTGGTGCTTGTTCTTTCCAAATAGTTCAATCTAGGTTTCATCAGTCCACAAAATATTTGTGCCAATGTGCTCTTTCGCAAACTTCAGGCGTGCAGCAATGTTCTTTTTAGTAAGCAGCGGCTTCCTTCATGGTGTCCTGCCTTAGACACCATGCTTGTTCAATGTTTTACGTATTGTAGACTCATGAACACAGATATTAGCCTGTTCCAATGATGCCGTCAAATCTTTGGCTGTCCCTCGGGGTTGTTTCTTTACCTCATTGATAAGTCTTCATTGTGCTCTTGGGGTCATTTTGACTGGGCGTCCACTTCTTGGTAGAATAGCCACAGTCCCAAAGTATCTCCATTTGTATATCGTTTGCCGAACTGTAGACTGGTGGATTTCTAAAGTCTTTCAAATCACTTTGTAACCCTTTCCAACTTTATGTAAATCAACAAGTCTTGATCGTAGATCCTCTAAAAGCTCTTTTTGGCGAGGCATGGCTCACATAAGCGTAAATATTATCATATAAATATAATCATATTCTTCGTGTCCGTGGCAAACTCACAAAGTTTGAGTGGTTTTTATCAGTCAAATTAGCTCGAGTCCACACCTCCAAACTCATTTTCTTAACAAGACTCCAAGTATGCTAACACCTGACTCCAATTAGCTTCTTTGAGGTCATTAACTCAAGGGTTCACATACTTTTTCCACTAGCAATATGAGATTTTTAATGGTTGTTCTCAATAAAGATAGGAAAGATAAGAATTTTTGTGTGTTACTATATTATGACCATTATATATGTCAATACCCTTGACTTAGATGAAGAACAGATCACATTTTATGACAGAAAACCATGACCTTCCAAAAGGTTCACATACTTTATATGTATACACACGTGGACAAAATTGTTGGTACCCTTCAGGCAATGAAAGAAAAACTCACAATGGGCACAGAAATAACTTT
>JAQMYM010000021.1:9733659-9743815 GCA_030014255.1 Parauchenoglanis ngamensis
AGTTTCTTCCCCCAAGCCATCAGACTCCTGAACACTCAGGGACTGGACTGACACACACACACACACACACACACACATGTACGTCTACAATTTTTGCACATTAGATTTGGATTAGAGCTGCACTGTCTTGTCTCGTGATGTCTGCACTGTTTGCAGTATTTGCACGTTTGCTCACATGCACTTTATGTTGTCTTATGTTATCTTCTGTTGCACCCGTGCACGTTTGTACTTCTGTGTTGTCTTATATGTAGCACCTTGGTCCTGGAGAAACATTGTCTTTTTTCACAATGTACATAGTAATGTATAATAAAGCCACTTGAACTTGAACTTGAACCCCAAGTCCACCAAGGCCTGATATGTACTTTCTTGCATACTAACTGATATGCGGTATGATCCTGCTTAATTGGTGGAGGCCTGAGGCATGTCAGGAATATGGAAAAGAATTCCCAATTCCATGAGAAAACACTGATCCTGGAACTGCTTGGCTTTCAAGCCAAGCCTGCAGACCTGCCCATAATTTGCCCTGTTCTTAGTGGGTATGGACAGTTCTACCTGTGTAGATAGAGAGAGTTAGTGGAGACAGGGGAATGGAAGGACAAGATGAAGAGGGTGAGGGAAAATGGGGAGGGACTTGGATTTTTGGAGATGGGTTTGAAGGAATTAGCCCCTCTTTCCATGCTGCAGGGATAGGAGGAGGGCAGGGGAAGGATGAGAGCAAGAGAAAGAGAGAATGGGTGAAGAGCTCGCCTGCCCCCACCACACCACCATGTATTCCGCCAGCTGGATCACCTCTTCCAGCGATGCCAGTGGCACTGGGCCCTGTCCACAGTCCCTTCCAGGAGCCAAGGAACAAACTGGTTCAGCACCACAGTGCCTTGTGCTCCTTAGCCAGCAGCCTCCTTCGGCATTCACTGCGGAGCTTTTGGTAAACAGGCAGCCGAAGACCAGAAGAGCCTGGAAGCATTGCTGTTGTTCCAAGCACAGCGTGATGAGGGCATAATGTTGTGTTTGGTGGACACTGGTGAGGGTCTGGACAATCTCAGTGAAGGGTGATGACTCAATGATTGCTCTTCTTCCTCAGTTTCCAGGTTTTGGCACCAGTGTAGAACTGTTGTGGTTCAAGACAGACTTGCGATAACTCACATTTGCATTTATTTACTTTCATTTTTTTTTTACTTCATTTTTTACTTTCACTTTATTTACTTTTCAACTTGCACTTTTTATTGCACTTTTATTGCTTCACTGTCTTACTCTGAGATACGGATAACACACACACACACACACACACACACACACACACACACAGACATGCACACACAGCACTGTGGTAGTTCTCAGTGTTTTCTCTCTTTCTCTGTGGTTACAGGTTTCTCCTTGAAAGCACACCAACAACATACATAAGCAGATTGCCGTTAACCAGTCACAGGTAAAATTCATCATGTGTTACCAGCTGGTTCAGCCCACTTCTTCTCCTTCCAAAGCCAACATTTGACCATGCCCTTCTGCCACAAACCACTGGTAATATGAAGAGGGTGGGTACTAAGTTAATTTGCCCTAAACTTTGAAGCAATGTGATTGAGGTGACTACCAATGGGAGCAAATGGATACCACTGAGTGACAGATGACATTGACACTGCAATCCCTAAAATGTTTATCATAGGGAGAAAATATCCATGACTTTACTCTTCCTATGTAATAATAGAAGAGCAGGTCATCATTGCCATCTCCACCTACCCTGGTCATTATACTTCTGATTTGTTATTTTGGTGAAACATTTAGCCATTCAATTTCATAATGTTTTATCTTATTTTTTATAGGGAGAATCTTGCTACCAGTCAAGTGCAGCCAGCCATTGTGCTAACTAGATATCTCAACAGATAACTTTGCAGACAGTCTAAAATGTGCCTTAATATAGTGTTACAGAAAACAGAAAAGGTTACGGATTTGATCTATAAAAAATATTGTCTGTGAACAAAAAGAAATTAAACATAACTGTATTCTCACAATTGAAACATAGCTCTGTCCATATACGTACAATATATTTATGGTCTTGTAGTGAACTAGCCAGCTACTGCTTGTTTCACTCGGAAACTATTGGAGTGGCAACCAGAGCCTGTAATGCCTGGGCTATGAGAGAATCACTTTATATGTAGATGGCCCTGGCAACCAGAGACAAACAATGGGTGATGAGTGAATTGCTTCCTGTGTGTACACCCCTTTACAGTCTTCCTTTTCATCTTCACGTGTAGTTCTTGATCTTTTGTTTTAGCTGTGAGACCTCCCAAAGTCAGAGATAGCTGATGTAGAAATTAACACAGGTGTACCTTGTTTATCATATTTAATTTGAGCCCTCAAGAAATACTAGCCCTAATTTATATTGCTAAAAGAAAGGAGTAAACACTTATCAATTGAGCAATTTGATTACCTTGTTCACTCAGCTTACAGTTGCTTGAAATACCCGGGTGCCGGGGGTTTAAGCTTCAGGAGTAGGTACTTTGGCCACAGCCATGTTTCACATTCCCATATTCTGCCACCAGAGGTCTCTGTCACTCATTGCTCATATTAGTTCTTATTTTTGATCTTTTTTGCATGCATAAAGTTTTGTCCTCTCTCTCTCTCTCGCTCTCTCTCTCTACCAATCTACCTCTCTATCTATGAGTATAGTTTGAATGCAGTGCCCCGGTTGACATCTGATATATTTAGCAAACTGAACTCTTTAGCAGACTAACTGCTTAAGGTTGAATATTTTCCAAAGGATTGAGAGGACTTAATTAATTGTTGAACTAATGATAATGGTGGTTGCTCCTTTAGGGTAATTTAACATGCAGTTAACTGTCCTTTGAGAAAAATTCAAACTTAGTGATACACTGATCACCATCAGGTGTTGTCACTATACATGCATTTGTCATATTTCATTTAAAACAGAACCAAAGAGCGCTATTCTGAACATGGTTAAGGTTTTTCAAATAAGCAATTATGCTTTGCTGAACATGCTCCTCCTCTTCAGTCTCCAATATCAACTCCCCTACACAACACACAAACATACACACACACACACACACACACACACACACACACACACACACACACACACACACACACCATTCTGTTCTGTTCTCGACTTTAGAATGCACTGTTGCCATGGTGACAGTATGGCGCACACTCTCGTTATCCTTTTTCCCTTTTTTATACACTCCTCTCTCCTTTGTGAATGTGTAGAGACATAACTGATTCTCATTTCTTTTAGCCTTCAAGATGCATAAGCTTGACTTTGTTTAAATTTAGGTGGATTCTAAAACTGTGTTGCATTGTTTGTCTTTGATTGTCTCCATTTAACATTGATAGAATAATTTCAAGAAATATATTAGAATTGTTTCCCTGATATCCTTCTAAGAAGACAAAAGAAACAAAACATAGAAAATTTACTCCCACCCACAGGCAAGAAAACAGGGGAGAAAGAAAGAGAGCAAGAGAGGGAGGGAGAATGCGTGTGAGAGAGAGACAGGAAGAGAGACAGAGGGTAAGAGAGGGAGAACAGTCGATGGATGCTGCTTGGACAGATTGGGCGGTATATTCTTCTGTGATAAGGACTAGAGTGCTGCAGGAATGGATGGCAAGGGAAGACACATTCCTCCAGGTAACCACACATGCACATACAAAAGCATTCACTTTAATGTCTCCTTTATTTCAGCGTTTGCCACTGAGCTATGGTCAGGCAGTAGGGCTGGTAAATATTCTGAACTGAGTGTGTATGAGGTTCTGTCTACAAATGTGCAATAAATATCCACATTTGGTGGTCTATCCCCAAATCTTCTTCTTCTTCTTCACATGTTAGAGTGTATATATGTATATTCATTTTCTTCAGATGTCGGTATATGATCCTGACATTTATAATAACCAAGCTTCCTAAAAAAGGTTGACCTCTACATGGTCATTTCAGGTGAATTGTGAAATGTTATTTAATGTGAGATAATATCTGAAGTGCAAGTACTGCAAATAAGAGCTAATATCCTTGATGGTGTTAATGTTACCTGAAATCTCTGAGTTCACACAATGTATGTCATTATTTAAGTCAGTTATGCCATAAGTTTTAGATATTATACAGTACTGATTTTGAAATATGAATAACAGTAATAATCTTTTCTTTAGTATAACTGCTTATTTCCCATTGGGATTTTGACATATAGCATGAGTAGAAGTTTATTTAACATAAAGCTTATGTCAATGTTACTATCAGTGACTACCACTATGGTACAGGATTCAATCATTTTTATGTCTTTAACAATTTTTCCCTTTTTAATATAGGTATTTTATAAGATGGGATTTTTCAGACAATTTTGATGGGTTCAAGAAACATGATGGTTTAGGAGACAGAGTGCATGAATGGAAGCATTCCAGTACTCTGATTAGTTAAGGTTGTTTGATTACCCACCAGTTTGACGTCAATGCAATCAGCTTATGAAGCAGTCTCAAACTGAATGCATTTAATGCACAATAGAGAATCATTTCAAAATTCAAGAAGAATTGTTAGGATAGTTTCAGCAAAAGATAACAAGGTTACACAGTAAAAGAAGAAGACGAAGAAGAAGCAGATACCTGCATTTACATTTACCTCATAGCTGTGACCTTAGCACTAAAGATGTACAGCAAGCTGATAAACTATTGACCTGATTTTCATTTTCATGAAAAAACAAAAAAAAGGAAGTATGGTTGAGTGTTAAAGGCATGCAAAGTAAATGTCTACATGGCATATGCTGCTACTGTTTTGTTGCATTTTTGTTGTTGTTGTTGTTGAAATGCTGCTAAGGTAAAATAGCACTTAAAGAAGACAACAGTTAACATGCCCGTCTGTTGTAGGAAAAACTAACCTGTTAATGAAATAAATGCATGTAATTTACATCTTTATGTGATTTACTTGTAATTTCACCTACATTGCTTCTTACATTTACTTCCTGTAGATTAGCATTGTTTATTCTAAATTTCAAACATTGCTACTCAGATCCTCACTTTTTTTTTCACTTTTGTTGTTTCCATAAATTTGTAAATGTAATTCTTGAAGGCATTGGAGATGAGAACTTTATTATTTGCATTTTCAAATTTAAATTGCATTTAAATAAACAAACCAATTTCACTATTAATTATAACAAGTAAGCGAAGTGATAGTGTTACTGTTAGTGATATTGTTAGTCAGCATGTAATAAGTGATAAGTGCCTTTGCATACAAGAAGCACTGTCAAGAGCTGCCCTGGAGTCTGCCTTTGGGCAGACAGGCTATTTATTGCATGTTTTCGACATGATCATATAATTTCCCATCAAAACTAAAACATGTGAAACAGGATTTTATTCACTTTGGTAGTCAGATGGAAACCTGGCCTGCCTACAATATATTTGTAAATAGAGCTTTAATTAAATCTAACTTCAGATAAATCTGACCTATTTGAGTTCTAATTTAATTAAAAGCCTAGCTATAAATAGAGGCCACTTAACTACAGTTGAGCTTGTAAAGCATTTCAGTATTTTTCTGTTTAGAGTTTACAACTTTCCACAGATCTTCCTCAGATGTTGCGTAGCACTAACTGTCCTCTTCCACATATGTGAGCTCACTGACACCCATGATTGTTTAGTGTCCCTCTAATTAACAAGGGAGCGAGAAATGCCACCCCTTCCCACTTAGAGAGCAAGGCCAATTATCCTCTCCTGGACTCCTCGACCACAGAGTGAACACTTTTCAGTTGTACCATTGGGGAGCCCTGAATCCATCTTTATAAAAGAGATTCATTAGTCTATGAAGTCCAACATCTCAGGCACTTCAAGCTGGGCATGTTACTTTTTACCACTTCTACTCCTGGTTAAGATGTGAGTTTAATACCCAATATATTTAGTCACAGTACCACAGATGCTTCATTTCAAGAATACATCAAGAACCTCTGAGGAGCAATTAATTTAAGTTATTTATGATTTAATTACTCCTTCTCTAAATGTAATATTTTAATAGAATTCAATGAAATTTTATTTGTATACCACTTTTAACAAAAGACATTGTCACAAAGCAGCTTCACGGAAGTATATAAAATTCTGAATATAAACTATAAACTTCTGAATCTATACATTTATATTTATATATAAATAACCAAAATAACAGTTATGTGATAAACGTCCAACCACTTCTCTGCATCTAATATTAATACACCTTTTTTTCTGTTAATTTTCTGACCTTCATGCCATCATGGTTACATTGATAACAAGAAATAGTGTACGCACTTGATATTTCATTTATACTCTTTCTCTTAGAGATCATTTTCTATTTCCTTCTGTTGGAATTTTTTTCTTCTACCCTCAGTTTTGGATCTAACCTAACATTTTGTTTTTGTTACATGTTCCTATTCACCTCTGGCAGCAATGGTATGGTGTGAGAGGGGCATACAGGTGCTTCTCACCACTGTGGGGGCCTTTGCTGCATTTGCCCTGATGACGGTGGCCATCGGCACAGACTACTGGCTGTACGCACGTGCCTTTATCTGCAACAGCACTGCCAATTCCACTCAGGATGACCCCCACAACAAGGACAAGAAAGACCCTGGAGCTCTCACCCATTCTGGCCTCTGGAGGATCTGCTGCCTTGAAGGTACAGTATATGCATCTTTGTTTATGTGTAGGAGAGAGAGAGAGAGAGAGAGAGAGAGAGCTGCTAGTTTTAGGTGTGTTTATGGGGCTGTAGGTTATACAAGCTTGTGTATATAGCTGCCTTGTGGCAGCACAGCATAGCAAAATGCAAGAGTGTCTGATATTCTACATGTTCTTTTGACATTCCATAGAGGGACAAATGTTTAATGGCAAACACAAGCTTATGTATAGCTTGCACTGAATTTTATGCAATTGGTGGTTACTGTATTTGTGCCATGACTTGAGAGAGATGTTCATATTAGACTGTACAATTTTAAAGTTACCTATGGCGTAAATCATCCTTTAACTTAAAAAAAGGTTTTGTTATTAACATATTTTAACATGTCAATACCAGTCCTCTGGTCATGTCCCTAGATGCTGGTATTTTATATTATTCCTCAATGCCAGTGGCTGTGATTATGTGATGAATTGTTACAGGTTAAAGGGGTCATTCAGTGCTTGCTATGTTTTCCACATAATTATATGAAACAAAAACAGTAATGTAAGCTAAGGAATACCATTCACCCTGCTGCTCTGAATCCTCTGCTATCGTACGATTGTCTAGTTTGAAAGCATCAAACAGGGAATCTAATGTGGTCAAATGAATCTTCAATAGACTTACAGGACAATAGTATTATTTGGTAAGACTAGACATAATTAGGAAGCTGAATATGGCCCTGATCCTCGTGTTGCCATTAAAATAATGTGAACACGATTAGCATTTGTCAATTTACAGCAGTGTAAATTTACAATTTACAAGGTTTTCACTTAATATTTTTCTCTCTCAGGGTTAAAAAGAGGCATGTGCTCCCAGATCAACCATTTCCCAGAGGATGCTGATTATGACCAGGATGCTGCAGAATACCTCTTACGTGAGTTGTGGCCTCTCAGTGTTGGGTTATGTTATAAATGAGCCATACAATCAATGTGCATAAACAGAGACTTCAGTGATGTGTTTCACGTCTTTCATCTTTCTATTCACATTTTTCCTCTAATCCTATCCTTTCTATTCCTCTTATGTTCTCAGGTGTAGTCAGGGCCTCCAGTATATTCCCCATTCTCAGTGCTATACTGTTGTTGCTAGGTGGGGTGTGTGTGGCATCCAGTCGGTTCTACAAGAGCAAGAGGCACATTATCCTGGGAGCAGGCATCCTTTTTGTGGTAGCAGGTAGGTAGAAGCAATTCTACATGGACTACATACCTGGCCTCTCCTAAAATTTCATTAAAACGAAATATTATAATGTTTCTATAATGTTACAACATTATAATCTTTAGAATGTTGTATGAAATGTAGAAATGTGTCTTGATAATTCAGCACTCTTGGAGGAATTCACTATTTTAGGAATGAAATTAACAAATAGCTCACTGTAATATCAAGTGGTTGGTTCATTTAATGCAAACTGTTTTGGGTGGACAGCACAACCTGCATGAAAATCTCCTTTAGGGCCTCTAAGACACTGCAGTGAAGCACAGCTTCTATCGGCTCCTATGGCAAATTTAAATGCACTGTTTTAATAGGAGAAAACATTCAGTGAGTGAATGGGCAGGTGGCTTTTCCACAAACACATCTCTATGTTTACTAGACAGTGTGCTCTTTGCTTTTCCACCTGCGTAGTTTCTTCATAGGATGATTTGGAGACCTTTGAAAGGGGCTAAACCTCCTAACCAACTGCCAATCATTCAACTGCTAATTAACACAACAGGCGTCTTAAACTTAAACATATCAGCGTCAGTCAGAAATGGTGCTCAGAGTGTTGCAGCAATCAGTCAGTAATTGTAACTTGTATAGCTTGTTAGTTTATCATAATATATGGGAACCAAAATTAAGTTTGGTTATGCGCCTTCACTTTTTGTTTAATTATAATTCTAGATATCTAGCTGCCACCGCCTTCTTCATTGAAATTTTGCAATTTAAATATATAACAAATATTCCAACCTGATTTAGGAAAAGGTTTGTGATGTTTTACTTATGAGGTGAGACTGAGAATTAAAGAGAAGGGCAAACCAACAAAACGGAGCACACAGAGATATACTGTATACTTCAATAACACGCACCTGTGGTTTTAAAAGACACCAGCTTCCACTGCAGGCAGGCCAAATAGAGCAACCTTTCTAAGAGCAGATATACATTACTGTTGTTTGGACATAGTATAGCACATAAGGCCACATGTAAAGCTATAGATAGCTTGACAGTCAGGGCTGATGGTGATAAGCCATCCAGCAGAATGCTTAAAATGAATATTGTGAGGATGGATAACACATTTCAAAAATGTAAATGGTGCGATAAACCAGTGACTAAGTTTTGCAGAAGATAAACAGGGTCTTTCCCTCAGTTGATATTTGAATCCCTTCTTGTATCAGCAATTTTCTTGACCAGTTTTGGCTTATTCAGTACATATAAAAGATTTATAAAAGAATGCCAAGACATTCTATCTACTCTGGGAGGTGATCAGACTAGGCCAGGAAAAGTAAGCAGGTGCATTTGCCCTGTCACCCTCTCCATGTAGCCACTGGCCTCTGGATGCTTTTAAAGCTTGGGACGTGAAATGGGCTCTTCAGTCTGGCAAAATGTCTTCAATAGTCTAAACTAGGGGTTGCATGACTTCAGATTTTTCAACAGTTGACAGTTAAGTGATGAAAGTCAAGTCGACATTGACTAATCGCTGAATGTGTCATGTAAAAAACACAAGAGTAATAACACACTTTGCAAAAAGCAACAATCTGTATTTGCAAAACTTAATGCATATGCTGACAACAGCTCATACACATGTCTTTGACATAACAGAAACCAGTAGGAAACAGTAAGGAATATTATGTAGGTTATACAGTATAACAGTAGTGTATGTACAGTGTATGTAATTATAATATATACAACTATAGCAGCTCAGTAGCATTGATTATACTTGTAAAAAAGAAAAAGACCAGTGTTTCCAATAACAATCCAATAACACTTGGAGGGGAAAACAAAACTCTTGCAAGATCTAGCCTGTAAGCTGTACTAGCTATCATAGTCCTGCTTAGGTAGGATGAAGGCTTGCCCTCCGTTGCGTGATGGTATTTCCAGCCAAAGAAAAAATTGTCTCGCTTGGGATACTGGTGGCTGGAATAACCAAGTAGCTTTTGCACAGCTTGGCCAATCTGTTCTTTTTTGCAAGCCCACCACTGCAGAGGGTTCTCCATGGTGGGACTATGCAGTGCTAAAAAATAATCATGATCTTTTCCGGCTGCAGTGGAGTAGTGTCCTGCTTTCCTCCCACTTTAATAGTGTGGCTCAAAAAGTTGCTCAAAATCTTGCTCAAGCCTGGCTTTTTTCACACTTGCTCACCTTTCTTTATCAACCGTGTCCTTGCTTTGGACACCCTTACCAAGGATGAAAATTAATAAGTATAAGTTTATCATAGCTGCATATCCATCCCTCCATCCATTATCTATAGCGCTTTATCCGTCTGGGTTGCGGGGAAGCTGGAGCCAATCCCAGCATCTTCGGGCGAGA
>JAQMYM010000021.1:9811343-9821555 GCA_030014255.1 Parauchenoglanis ngamensis
AAGACATCCCTTTTATAGCTAATCATGTTACAGACCTGATATCAATTAACTTCATTAGTTGCTAGATGTTCTCCCAGTTGAATTTTTTAAAACTTTCTTGCTTTTTCAGCCATTTATTGCCTCCGTGCCAACTTTTTTGAGACCTGTAGCAGGGATCAAATTTGAAATGTGCTCATTTATTGGATAAAGGTGAACAATTTCCCAGTTTGAACAATTGTTATGTAATTGTTCTTATTGTTGTTATTGCAGTTGACAATGTAATTGTTTATGTTCTGTTGTGAATAAAATATTGGCTCATGTGATTTGAAAGTCTTTTAGCTTTTATTTTATTCAACTTTGAAGAACGTTCCAACTGTTCTGGAATTTGGGTTGTATATATATACATATATGTCAGGACACATGCGCAGGTGAGGAGACAGCCTCGTAAAAATTCATTGTATTTATTAAACACACACAAGCAGAGGTACAGAAACGGCAGGCAGAAGAGTAATCCAATAAACATAAACAGGGTCAGTCGATCGGCAAACGGAATATCAAAGACCAGGCAATAACAATAAACCACTACAAAGAAACAGAGTCCAAAAACCATAAATCAAACATGGGAAGAGAAAATGCTCGGCAAAGATAACACGGGGGCTAATCTAATGCTTCGCAAAAAATGTGCTCATAAGGCAATCCTTTTAAGCACGGCTTAATCAGTCCATGAATGAGAGGCACCTGCTTCTCTCTGATTGGCCTATTGGCTGGGAGCAGGTGCTCATAGGAACTGTAGTCCATGTAGTTCTCCATTAGTATGCGGAAGTGTGCGCTCCTGTGACGGAGATGAAGAGCGCACCACCCGCGTGGCCGAGAGTTCATGGTGTGCTGTGCATAAATAAGGCGTGTGTCATGACAGAACCATTCCCCCAAAGGAGCTACTCCCGGAGCGCCCAACGAGATTGGGGGACCTGGACCTGTAGGGGCAGGCTATCGCTGGTCTCTTCCACACCAAGTTTTTACCAAGATGAGGGCGTGGGTAGGAATTCAGGCTTAGAAGCTGGTTTGGCTGGGCACACTGGAACAGGAGCAGGCTCAGAGAGTTGCACTGAGACTTGAGCAGGCTTGGAGAGTTGCGCTGAGACTTTATCAGGATCGGAGAGTTGTGCCGAGTGTTAAGCAGGCTTGGAGAGTTGCGCTGAGACTTGAGCAGGCTCGGAGAGCACGACAGGAACATGCGCTGTGACTTGAGCTGTGACAGGAACTTGCACTGTGACTTGAGCTGTAACAGGAACTTGCACTGTGACTTGAGCTGCGACAGGAACTTGAGCTGTAACTTGAGCTGTGACAGGAAGTTGCGCTGTCACTTGATTTGCGACAGGAACTTGCGCTGTAAATTGAGCTGCAACAGGAACTCACACTGTGACTTGATCTGCGACAGGAACTTGCGCTGTGTCTTGAGTGGCATCTGTGACAGGAACTGGCTCTGTGACTTGAGTGGCATCTGTGACAGGAACTGGCTCTGCGACTGGAACTCTGACAGGAACTGGCTCTGAAGCTGGAACTGTGACAAGAACAGCGTCTGTGACTGGGAAAGGAACAGGCCCTGTAGCTGGAATAGGCTCTGTGACCTGTGCTCTCTCTAGAACAAGCTCCGTGACTTGTGCCCTCACTGGAACAGGCTCTGCGACTGAGAGAAGAACAGGCTCTATGACTTGTGCTCTCACTAGAACAAGCTCCATGACTTGTGCTCTCACTGGAACAGGCACTGTGACTGAGAGAAGAACAGGCTCTGTAGCTGGAACAGGCTTTGTGACCTGTGCTCTCGCTAGAACAAGTTCCGACTGAGAGAAGAACAGGCTCTGTGACGTGCACTCACTGGAACAGGAGTGGGTTCCATGACCTTTACAGTCTCTTTGACGTATAAAGGAAAGATTTTAGGGACTCTGGCCAAAACAGGTGCTTTAGACTGAAGTGGAACAGTGACGAGTGCTGGAACAGTCTCTGTGGCCATGAAGGGAACAGTTTCAGTGGCCATGAAGTGAACAGTCTCAGTGGCCATGAAGTGAGCAGTCTCTTTGACCTTGACCTGAGCAGTCTCTTGGACCTTGACATGAGCAGTCTCTTGGACCCTGACTGAAGAGTGCTCTGGCTCTGGCCTGGTGATTGGACAGGAATAAACTCCATGTGAGCGACTGTGGCTTGAACTGGAGTGGGACTAGGAACTGGAACTGGCTCCCTGTGAGTGACTTTGGCTGAGACAGGGGCGGGACGAGGAACAGGAACAGACGTGGACTCGGACTCTGGAGCGGACTTGGACTTGGACTCGGACTCTGGTGCAGACTTGGACTTGGACTTGAACTCTGGTGTGGACTTGGACTCGGACTCTGGTGAGGACTTGGAATCTGGCGTTGACTTGGACCTTGCCTTCTAATCTGCCACGGACTTGGGCTCTGGCACGAAGTCGAACTTGGATTCTGGCTTGGATTCTGGCTTGGACTTGGATTCCGGCATGGACATGGACTTTGGCTTGGAATCTGGTTTGGACTTGGGTTCCGGCACGGACATGGACTTTGGCTTGGAATCTGATTTGGACTTGGGTTCCGGCACAGACATGGACTTTGGCTTGGACCTCCGCCTGGACCTGGACTTGGACTTGGACTCTGGCACAGACTGAGATTCTGGCATGGGTTCCGGAGAGATAGCTTCCCTTTTGGCCTATGGAGGGGTCTCTAGAGTGGTTGCCTCCTTTTTTGCCACTGGAGGGGGTTCTGGAATGGTAGCCTCCTTTTTCACCACTGGAGTGGGCTCTGGAGCAATTGCCTCCTTTTTTGCCACTGGAGGGAGATCTGGAGCGGTTGTTGAAATTCTAATCCATCATACGGTTCTGGGGTGTATAATCCTACCTTCTGTAAAAAGAAGGACAGCATGGTGTGCATTCGGCCGTCTTCCCATTCTCCTGCTGCGTCCCGGTTTGGGCGAAGCATTCTGTCAGGTTTGCAGGGTTTGGCGGAACACAAGCACAGGTGAAGATACAGCACAGTAAAACTCATGGTGTTTATTTAAACATGCACACACACACTGAGGCAGAGGTACAGAAATGTCAGGCAAAAGAGTAATCCAAGTGTCAGGCAACAGGTCAAGCGATCGGCAAACAGAACAACACAGGTAATCCAAGAAGCAGAAGCCAAACACAGAAAGTAGAGTTAAAACACAATAATCAAAACATGGGTAAATATCGCTCCGTAGACAACACGGTGGCTAATCTAATGCTTCACAAAAAATGTGCACATAAGGCAGTCCTTTTAAACACGGTTTAATTGGTCCATGTGCAACATGTGCTTGTGTTGTTGTCTGTGCTGAGTTTTCCATGATATCTATGTGCATGTGCAAGGTTTTCTCAGGGTTCAATGACTGCCACTTCCACTGTCCAGCCACTGTCCAAAATCATGTGGGTAGACAGACTTCCTACACTAAATTGCCCTGAGGTGTGAAGTTGTGTGTGAATGTATCTGTGCATGGTGTCCTGAGATGGGGAGTGAATTCTCTAATCTTAGACCTAAATTTTCTAAGACTGGCTGCTGAGCCACAGAAACACTGACAAAAATAGTAAAGTAAAAATTAATAAAGCACTCTTATTCTCATTATGACCATTATTTACATGGGTATAGCTACCTTTGGATATATAGTGTAAATAATACATAAACTTAGTTTTTACATCTTTCAATTTTCTATTGCAATTTTCAGTTTGATTCTTCTTGTTACTGTTTTAGCACAAGCTCCTGTCCAATTTCCTCTTGCTATCGACAAATAAAATTAAAGACAGTGAATTATGGACAAAATAAGCTTTATTTATTTTTTACCTGTCTTTCTCTCCTCAGATAAGTCACACAGCCACATGTGATTGTTTTTGGAGGTTGGTGAATCTCTAAAAGAGGTCAATTTTACCACCAAAGAATAAGATCACTTTTGGCTTGACAGCACTGGTGCAAAGTATAATGTGGTAAACTGCCAATAAAGGTTCTATGGAGAAGTGCAGTTTAAGGTTGTGGGCTATTATGATGGTACTTTTCCAAGTAGTCAACAGTTTGTCCTGAATGCTGAAGATACAATGTGGTCTGGAGAGAAAAGGAAGGTACAATGTAATATACACTGATTTTTTTTTTTTTTTTTTACTAACTCAAGCCCTTTAAAACCCTATACAACTTTCTTTTTTTAATAAAACAAATGTTCTGAAAGAAATATTATGTTATTCAATATCAGTGAAATTTTTTCAAATATATTCTTCTGAAGTAAAAACTTACAATCCTGAAAGGCTGTTTGGATTTTACTGATAAGCAAACTTATCTGATTATGAATCAGAATGGACAGATTCATTGACAGAATAGAATTTTTTTTGTTTGTATTTTTGTTTATTTGGCACTACATTAACTGTAGCTATTTTATGCCTAAAAGGACATTCACATTCTTAAGGCCAACAACTCTGAGCTGAGTTTTCCGCTGCTGTTCTCCCTGACTCTGTGTTTCCTCTGTTCATTTACATTCATTGGGTGGCCCTCTCAGTGGTCCTGTATGTGCATTTGGGATCACCTTTGCCCTCTGCATCTCCTGTGTACTGGGGAAAGCAGTTGTTTGCTAACACTTCCAGACAAAATGGATTGGGCCTCATTGCTTTTGTTTGGGCCTTGTTAATTAATTAATTAATTAATAAAACATGATAAAGCACATACTTATAGAATATAAAACTGCTTGTACTTGATGATGGATGGTTAATGCCGTACTTATAACATTAAATATACATTTAATAATGATGGATTTGGTTTCCATCAGGTCAGCAGATGGCACTGAAGACTGTCTTTTGAGAAAAAAGCTCATGCATCAGCCAAAATATCTTTCTTTCTTTAAATAATAGGCTTATTTGGAAATCTCCATTTGCACCTTCCATCCATACATCCATTATCTATACCGCTTTATCCATCTGGGTTGCGGGGGAAGCTGGAGCCAATCTCATCAGACTCATCAGAGAGGCGGGGTACACCCTGGGTAGGTCGCCAGTCCAGCACAGGGCCAATACAGTCAAACAGCCACACACGCTTCAATTCACACCTATGGGCAATTTAGAATAGCCAGTTGACCTAATTTGCATGTCTTTGGACTGTGGGAGGAAACTGGAGCACCTGGAGGAAACTCACGCATGCACTGGGAGAACATGCAAACTCCACACAGAAAGGCACCCTGGGTGACCCGGGGCTAGAACCCAGGACCTTCTTGCTGAGGCGACAGTGCTAACCACCACAGCACCATGTCGCCCCCTTACGTACCTTACACTCATATAATAAATATTAACAGAATCAGAATCAGAAAACTTTATTAATCCCACAGGAAATTACTTATGTGATGACTGCCACAACACGCAAAAAACAAAAAGACAAGAACAATTATAAAATAAGATAAAATAAAATAAGTGCATGGTATAATATCTATCCATAAGTCATGAGTGAAAAATTAATTTAAAAAAAAATCACTAATTAAGTACTATTAAGTAATATCAAATAATGAAAGTAACATTAACCAAGTAGTAATATTTCACATGAAGACTATTGCACATAAATTATTGCAAGTAATTAAGTAATTTAGCAACAATTTAGTGAACAACAAACAATATTGCACATAATAATGTTTTATCACTGGTAAGAACATTGCCCAATATTGCACATAATAGATTGCTATTGCACATCATAGCAGAACTAATGTATATAGTCTTCCACACACTGATAGTTTAACCCAAAATGATATACATATACAGCAAAAAACAGCAGACTATTGCATGGATTATTGTGTGGGTGTGTGACTAAGGAAGGAGTTACAATGTCTAATAGGGATGGGAAGGAAGGATTTTCTGTGGCGTTCAGTGGAGCACTTTAAGCTGATAAATCTATGGCTAAAAGTGCTTCTCAATTTGTCTACCACACTGTAGAGTGGGTGATCTACATTGTCCATAATGGACTGAAGTCTGGACAATGTCCTCATTTCAGCCACAGTTTCCATGTTGTCCAGTTCCTCACCCACCACAAAACCAGCTTTCCTGATCAGATTGTTAAATCTCTTCATATCTGCCACTTTCATGCTACCACCCCAACAAACCACAGCATAGAAAATGGCACTGGCCACAACAGACTCATAGAACATCCACAACATAGTGTTGCAGACTCTGAATGGAGTCTACATATTAAGTACAACCTACTTTGACCCCTCTTGTATGTGACAAAATAGTTCTTAGACCAGCTTATTATCAATGTACACACCCAGATATTTGTAATCCTGAACAATCTCCACATCCACCCCTCTAATAGACAGGGGAGTGACAGGAGATCGTGATCTTCACCAGTCCACCACCAGTTCTTTGGTCTTTTGGATATTGAGCTTCAACTGATTCAGCTCACACCAGCCCACAAAACTGTCCACAGCCATCCTGTATTCCAAGTCTTCCCCACCCTTTATACATCTGACTATTGCTGAGTCATCTGAGAATTTCTGCAGATGGTAGCCCTCCGTGTTGTATTGAAAGTCAGATGTATACAAGGTGAAAAGGAACTCCAGTTGTCAGGTGCTCCAGTGCTACACAGCACCGTATCAGATTTACATCCCTGTAATCATACGTACTGTGACCTATCAGTCAGGTAATCCAAAATCCATGCAACTAGGGGAGCATGAACCTGCATAGCAGACAGTTTGCTCCCCAGCTGGGCTGGCTGAATGGTGTTAAAGGCACTGGAGAAATTGAAGAATGTAATCCTCATGGATGCATTCGGCTTATCAAGATGGCTGTAGGCATGGTGTAGCAAGTAGATGATACCATCATCCACTCCAATCTCGGCCTGGTAGGCGAACTGGGGGGAATCTTGCATTGACCTCACCAGAGGGCGGAGAGTGTCCAATACCAGCCTCTCAAAGACCTTCATGCTGTGTGAGGTGAGTGCTACTGGCCTATAGTCCGATGGGGCACTAGGTCGTGCCTTCTTTGGTACCGGAACCAGACACGATGTTTTCCACAGCATGGGAACTTTCTTGGTCCTGAGGCTCAATTTGAAGATCCTCAACAGCACTCCACATAGGTGAGAGGCACAGAGCTTGAGTACATATGTGCTTAAGCCATCTGGGCCCGGCGCCTTAGCAGGATGGAGTCTGCATAGTTCTCTCCTCACTTGGTCCTCAGTGATGGTGATAGATTGTCTATAAGTGTCAACAGGTTCACTAGGTGCAATGAGGGCTGTGTTGGAGCTGAAGAAGCTTGAAAGAGGCCTATTGTCAAACCTTTGAACGAACAGATTAAACTGATTGGCCCTCTCCACATCACCATCAGTCCCAAGGCTACTGGTCTTAAAGCTGGTGATGTTCTTCATGCCCCTCCACACATACCTGCTGTTGTTGTGTTGCAGCTCTTGTTCCAGCTATTCCCTGTATCTGTCCTTTCCCTCCTTTAACCTCACAGACAAGCGCCTCTGTACTTCCTTGGCTACCTCCTTTATATTCTTTATAAAGGAATAATATTATATATTCCTTTATAATCTCCTTTAGATTTATATTCATATAGGTTGATAAGTTATAGGTTATAGATTAGGGGCTGACCATGCATTCCTATCTAGATTGTTTGTATTGCTCTTAGGAGACAATAAGATTTGGTCCTTCATAGAATATGTTTATGGTTTCATGCATAGCATTAAATTTAAACAACCATAGATTACTTTTTTCTTTTTTTCATTAGGAATTAACAAGTAAGAAGAACACAGGCACATATTTTAATATAGGTCTAATTTATAACTGTCTAACTGTCTTCAATTCTTAACATTTTCACTTAAAGCCAGGGTTGAAATTAATCAAGCAGGGTGGTAAATCCAGGTTGGATTTTAAGTTTAAGACAAATGCAAACCAAATTCATTGTTTATCCTTACTATTTGTTTCATTAATGGTACTTTCATGGAAGGGAGTATGTTGACATGCCACAGTGCATTGTATCTTTTTCAAATTCATATTTGTTACACATATTATTGGTGAATGCAACAAGTATGGGAGAATGCAAAGTGGTGTTTGACCAATTGTTATTTTATTTGATCAGCACAAAAAAAGACCAAATGAGAGCCTTCAAGGCTTCCCCAAAAAGTTTCAAAACATGTCAAAGCATCAAGCCTTCTCAGACAGCACACAGCTACAACAGCCATTCCAAAACAAGCATCTAATGTTCTCCAGAGAGAGGCAGCAGCAGTGCCTTTAGTCCATAAGTACACCTGTGCACAGGTGTACCTAATTGGGCTAATTGCCTCCTACCTCACCAGCAGCACACCTGCAAGGGAACACAAAAGCAAACAACCACAGCCTGGGGGAAACGAGGCAAATCCCAGAGGGTCATGACCCCAATAAGAAATCTTTTTACAAAAAGTTTCCTGATTCCAATTCACACAAAATTATA
This sequence comes from Parauchenoglanis ngamensis, assembly GCA_030014255.1. NCBI lineage: Eukaryota > Metazoa > Chordata > Actinopteri > Siluriformes > Auchenoglanididae > Parauchenoglanis > Parauchenoglanis ngamensis. The sequence continues at coordinate 9,819,787 of JAQMYM010000021.1, forward strand.
CAGACCTTAGTGAGAATATTTAAATTTAGATAAGAAAAACAGATAGAAGACTCCTTTTACACTACCTCAACATCAGCACTTGGGAAGCATTTGGGATGAGGGGACAGGAGAGGGAGGAGAATACAAACCTGAAGACTTCAGATACAAACTTTTAGGCATTAGTCTATAAATAACCTGGGAATCGTTTACATAAGTCATATGGTTGAGGGAAAAGACACCACCTCATGAGCCATTGGTTTGGGTTTTGAAGCAAATAGAGAAATGTGAGATGGTTTATTGAAAATTACTGGGTTGTCAATGACAGCCAGATCAGTTCCTCCTCCGTCATTGTTGACAGTGTTGATACTGTTGATATCGTCCCGCCCCTTCTATTGTGAAAACTATTTTCAACTGAAAGCGTTCTGAGCGCAGCGGAAAAAAGCTGACTGTTGAGCGTTCTTGTGCGAGGATGCTGTAAATACTGAACTTCATAGTTTATATAGATAATAGACACTGCCAGTGCAAAAAAACCATCTGGTGGACACTGGTCCTTAAATGGTACAGTCGCTATTGCTCTTACCGTGATTCGTTAAGTGACTGAATGGTGTACGTTCTTCATCATATAGGAAAGCATCATCGGAAGGAGTGTCGAATAGGGTCAACCAATTGTAAGTTTTGGGCACACCAGCAAAGGATGCGTAAACCTCGAGAACTCAAACTGCCAATTAAGTATGCTTCAACTACATTTTGTGCATTATGTAAAATTTCTCTGATGACTATTAAGTGCCTTGTTGGATATGGTGGAGTAGGAAATTGGTTGAACCTCATGATATTCTCTGTGGTTGCAAAGCGTTTGTTGGCCATGGACATGCAAAAAGTCTTTCTCAGTTCACACCAAAGGCCAAGAGGGGATCTATTTGTGCAAATGAAATGTCATGCTCAGGGCAACTCAGCAGATTTCTTCTTATAAGTGGAGGTCCTGGTGTTGTTAGAGCAGAAGACACCTCTCTCATGTCACAGTTGTGCAACAGATTACAAAGGTGCCTGTAGACTGACTCTACCTTGATGATGCTGTCTCTATGTCTAGGCTCCTCAGGAATAAGCACACTTAGAAAAGCTTACTTATCATAATTATCCCTACAAATAAACTGCAAAGCACTAACCAAATTCAAAAGTTGTACACAAATATGGAAAAAGGTTTCCTTTACATTGCAGTAGATTTGTAAAAAATGACTCAGCAAAATGGCAAATCCAATACCCCACAATGTGTCCAGTTAAGAACAAGTCCCCAGTTGTTACATCCACAGGGCGAGTGCAACAAGTAAGGGGGAGAATGAGTAGTGTTTGGCAATCTGTTTTTTACTATTTAATCAGAACAACAAAAGAGGAAATGTGATCCTCCAAGGACTGCCCAGAAAGTTTCATACACATGTGGTGCAATGAGCCGTCATTTTCCAAAAACAGCGCACAACTATTACGGGCGACAAAAAACACACATCTCCTCTTTTAACCCATAGGTACACATACATGCCAGTATAACTAATTGGGCTAATTGCTTCCTGCCATACCACCAGCACACACAAAACAGTCCTGGCCTGGGGGGAAAGGGGCAAAGCCCAGAGGGCCATGACACATTATAATATGGGTGGTGGGTGGTGAGTAGTTTGTCATTTTGTTCACCTAGTTATTTGCCTCTGGCTGTAGAATAAAACATTAATGTGGGTAAAGAGTTTCTCAGTCCATCTGCATCAGTACTGCCAACATGTCCAACTCCTCAGTTTGTTGTGCTT
>JAQMYM010000021.1:9821655-9831741 GCA_030014255.1 Parauchenoglanis ngamensis
AGCACCAATTTAGAGAACAACAAATGATATTGCACATAATAATGTTTTATCACTGGTAAGAACATTGCCCAATATTGTACATAATAGACTATTGCACATCATCGCAAAACTAATGCACAGTCTTCCACCCTGATAGTTTAACCCGTAATGATATACATATACAGCAAAAAACAGCAGACTATTGCACGGATTATTGTGTGGGCGTGTGACTAAGGAAGGAGTTATAAAGTCTAATAGCGTTGGGAAGGAAGGATTTTCTGTGTCGTTCAGTGGAGCACTTTAAGCTGATAAATCTATGGCTGAAAGTACTTCTCAATTCGTCCACCACACTGTAGAGTGGGTGACCTACATTGTCCATAATGGACTGTAGTCTGGACAATGTCCTTCTTTCAGCCACAGTTTTCATGTTGTTCAGTTCCTCACCCACCACAAAACCAGCTTTTCTGATCAGATTGTTAAGTCTCTTCATATCTGCCACTTTCATGCTACCATCCCAACAAACCACAGCCACTACAGACTCATAGAACATCCACAACGTAGTGTTGCAGACTCTGAATGATCAGAATCTATATAGGAAGTACAACCTACTTTGACCCCTCTTGTAGTTGACCAAAGAGTTCTTAGACCAGTCCAGCTTATTATCAATGTACTCACCCAGATATTTGTAATCCTGAACCATCTCCACATCCACCCCTCTAATAGACGGAGGAGTGACAGGAGATCATGATCTTCGCAAATCCACCACCAGTTTTTTGATCTTTTGGATATTGAGCTTCAACTGATTCAGCTCACACTAGTCCACAAAACTGTCCACAGCCATCCTGTATTCCAAGTCGTCCCCACCCTTGACAATCCGATTATTGCGGAGTCATCTGAGAATTTCTGCATATAGCAGCCCTCCATGTTGTATTGAAAGTCAGATGTATACAGGGTGAAAAGGAACGGTGACAGAACAGTTCCCTGAGGTGCTCCAGTGCTACACAGCACCGTATCAGACTTACATCCGTGTAATCGTATGTACTGTGGCCTATCAGACAGGTAATCCAAAATCCATGCAACTAGGGGAGCATGAACCTGCATAGCAGACAGTTGACTCCCCAGCCGGGCTGGATGAATGGTGTTAAAGGCACTGGAGAAATGGAAGAAAGTACTCCTCAGGGATGCATTCGGCTTGTCAAGATGGCTGTAGGCACGGTGCAGCAGGTAGATGATGGTATCATCCACTCCAATCTTGGTCTGGTAGGTGAACTGGAGGGAATCTTGTATTGGCCTCACCAGAGGGCGGAGAGTGTTCAAGACCAGCCTCTCAAAGCCCTTCATGCCGTGTAAGGTGAGTGCTACTGGCCTATAGTCCGATGGGGCACTAGGTCACGCCTTCTTTGGTACCAGAACCAGACACGATGTTTTCCACAGCATGGGAAATTTCTTGGTCCTGAGGCTCAAATTGAAGATCCTCAACAGCACTCCACATAGCTGAGCGGCACACAGCTTGAGTGCATATGTGCTTAAGCCATCTGGGCCCAGCGCCTTAGCAGGATGGAGTCTGAGTTGTTCTCTCCTCACTTGCTCCTCAGTGATGGTGATAGATGGTCTATAAGTGTCAGAGTCAACAGGTTCACTAGGTGCAATGAGGGCTGTGCTGGAGCTGGAGAAGCTTGAAAGAGGCCTAATGTCAAACCTATTAAAAAACAGATTCAACTGATTGGCCCTCTCCACATCACCATCAGTCCCAAGGCTACTGGTCTTAAAGCCGGTGATGTTCTTCATGCCCCTCCACACATACCTGCTGTTGTTCTGTTGCTGCTCTTGTTCCAGCATTTCCCTGTATCTGTCCTTTCCCTCTTTTAACCTCACAGACAAGCACCTCTGTACTTCCTTGGCTGCCTCCTTGTCACCTGACATGAATGCTTTCTTCTTCTCATTCAGCAGGGCTTTGATGTCTTTAGTAACCCATGGCTTATTGTTGGGAAAGCAGTTTGGATTTCACTGGTACCGTGCTATCCACACAGAAGTTGATGTACTCGGTGACACAGTCTGTGAGGTTATCAAAGTCCTCTCCATGTGGCTCATACAGAGCCAGTCCGTAGACTCCATGCAGTCTTGCAGGGTTGCACTGGCCTTTTTGACCACTCTCTTACTGTCCTAACAGTGGGTGGGTGCCTCTTAACCAATGGTAGATAGATGGGCTGGAGGTACACCAAGTTGTGGTCCGATCTACCCATAGGTGAAATGGCTGTGCAGCTGTATGCCTCTTTGACATTAGCATACAGTAAGTCCAATGACTTGTTTTCTCTAGTGGGGTAGTCTACAAACTGTGAAAAGGTGGGCAGAGTCCTGTTAAGAGAGACATGATTGAAATCACCAGATATTAGGACGAAAGCATCCTGGTGCAGTGTCTGGAATCTAGCGGTCGTGGACTGAATGACGTGACACGCCATCATCGCATTGGGCAATGGAGGAATGTAAATAACAATGGCGATCACATTATAGCTCAAGTATTTAATTTACTGTACACTTAATGTTGAATATCCCTATTTTGCACTGTTCAGTGCATAGACATAGAAAGAAACAAGAGCAAAAGAGGCCATTATGTAGGTGAGGATATAGTGCAGATGGGAACGTGCAATAGAAACCCATGGGGGTGGAAATTTGTCTAGAGATTTAAAAGGTAACATGCCAGAAATTGCTAACAAAAAAGTCCTGTGAGAAAGTACTCACCTGGAAAACAATGGTATAGGTGACTATACTGTATATAGACATATGTGCTGTATACTGTGTATAGACACTGTAATTTCAAATAATGACTATATTAATTAAACCCAGATGGCAGCAACATAATATACTTTCATAAATGCCTGCAGGATTATTGCACTGAACAAAAAAACAAAGCATCAGCAGTGTATGGTGCAATGGACAATTAAGTCAGGAGTAAACAATACATTATTTATTTTATTTACAGTTATCATAAATATAATTTAACATTTTAACATTAATTACATAAGGACCAGGGTTGAATGATGATGCACTGATCATCCATAGCATTAAAACTACCTGCTTAATATTGTGTAGGCCCCACTTATGCCACCAATACAGCTCTAACCCATTGTCTAACATTTGTGCTTGCCTACATGGACTTAGCTGCAAATAGTTCTGTGAGTTTAGAGGTGGGGCCTCCATGATTTATTTGTCCACAACATCTGGAAGGTCCTCAACTGGCTTGAGATCTGGGGTTAGGAGAAATAGGAGGCCAATTCAGCATCTTGAACTATCTGTCATATTCTTCAAACCATTCCTGAATAATTTTTGCAGTGTGGCAGGGCACACTGCTAAAAAAGGAACTTGTACACATCATGATATTGTACTTAGTCTGCAACAATGTTTAGGTAGGTGATATGAGTCAAAGTAACAGCAATTAAGAACAGCAGAGAAAGTGTGGGAGAAATCACAACTTAACACAGTGCTCTCATGTCCAAATTCTCATCTGAAATGACTCCTGCTAAGATTGCCTCCTACAAGTAAAAGCTGGAAACTTCTGCACAATATTCTCACAAGCTCCAGAATATCTTTTCTTCTCTACTTAACCCAGTTGCTCCTCCTGCTCCATTCTCCCAGACTGCTGAAGATTTGCTACCTTTTATGATGGGAAGTTTGAAAAAATCTAGCAGACCTTCACTTTTCCCCTTTATCACTTGGCTCCATAACATATGGTCATGTACCAACTGCCTTCAAGAAAGCAAGGGTCATTCCCAACCTGACAGAACCTACTCTGGATCCCACAGACATCAGCAACTACTGACTGGTATCCATTCTCTTTTCTTTCTAAAATCCGCAAATGCCTTGTCAACAATCATCCATCACTATATCTCTCACAGAACACCTCCAAGATCCTAACCAGTCTGACTTCAAAGTGGCACATTACACAGAGACTGCCCTTTTGGACATCACCAAGAAGCTACATGCTGCTAGAACAGCCAAACTATCATCGGTCCTCATTCTCCTTGACCATTCAGCAGAATTTGGCATGATCAACCACAAGCCTCAAAATGCAGCTGTACAGCTTGTTTTCAACATTCCTAAGCTTTTTCACACCTCCCCATTACTACGCTCCATCCATTTGTGCTTGCCTACAGAGCCAAAAATGGACTAGCACACACTTACCTCAAAGCACTTCCACCCCATACCCCATACTCCAGCATGCTTCCTAAGATCCTCTAGCACTGCTCGAAAGGTCCCACCATCTTTCAAGGTACAATGAAGGCATGCATGAAGAATTTTCACTGTTCACCGTAAAGTGAAGTACATAAGTAAATTAAGTAAAAATAAATAAATAAATACATGTAAAAAAAAAAACCGCTTGTGCTATCTGTGTGCTTTTCTTGCTGTATTACCTCCCCAACAGAGTTTTTAGTCTGATATTCTTAGACTGTGACTTAGTGAACCAGTATCAGGATGTATTTATTGATAGAGACTTCAGTGCACTTATTTGCAGCTAAGCAGCCCCATACACAGCAAGCAACAACATACTGTGTGTTCTAATCTTTCTATCATAACCAGCATTAACTTTTTCAGCAAATTGGGCTACAGTAGCTCTTCTTTGGAAAAAGACCAGACAGACGGGCCTTCTCTCCACATGCACATCAAGACCTGACAGTTAAGACCTGGCAGATGCAGATCCTAATGCAGATCCTTGTGCTTGCCTATATATCCATCTTCTAACACATCAACTTCAAGAACTGACTGTTCAACTGATATATCCCAACCCTTAACAAGTGCCATTGTAATGAGATAATCAGTGTTATTCATAGCATCTGTCAGTGGTTTTCTTGTTCTGGCTGATCGACGTATGTTGAGACATTCTATAATCATCAAATTTGATTTTACATAGTAACTTGCAAATTTAATGTTGCTGTTACAACCCCAATTTCATAAAAGTTGGGATGCTGTGTAAAATGTAAATAAAAACAGAATGCAATGATTTGAAAGTCCTTTTGACCTATACGCAACTGAATATATTATAAATAAATATAAGATATTTAATGTTAAAATTTTAACTTTATTGTTTATGATATTTAACTTTGCTGCTTTTTGTAAATATACACTAATTCTGAATTTGATGCCTGCAACAACATTCCACAAAATTTGGAATAGGGGCAACAAAAAACTGGGAAAGTTGTGGAAGTTGAGGAGGCCCTGGACTGTTGAGAATCAGAATAGGAAAATAATCACTTTCAAAAATACAATTCCTCAGTTCCCAAACACTTACTTATGGAGCCCCCAAAGTGACATTGGAAAAAAAAAGGTGGGAGTTTCTCGGGATCCCGAGAAACATTTCTGGGGATCCCAAGAAGCATAGTAGTTTTTCATTCTGTTCGATTTACTTCTGGGTCAGTTCGGCACTCAAATGAAGCCCTGAAGTGCATATCCAGTATAAGGGCCTGTGTCAGATGAAGCCCCAATTTGCGGCGCGTGTCATTTAAATTGAAAACCATGTGACCAGTGAGAAACAAAGCCTCGGTTTTTTTGGTAGCCTTCATGTCAGTGTCATCTCATAAATTTTTTTTTTTTCCAATGGGGGGGCATTTTAATGCACAACGCTGGTACTGTGAAGCTGTCTGGAGTACAGCACTTGGTTGCTAATGATTTCAGTGAGGGCTGCTAGGTCAGTATATGCATTGCAACGAGTGTGTCCCCTTGTGTTAAGTATTCTCTTTAGACGTCTTTCACTTATGTGAACAACCATGCCTACTGCAAAACATTGATTTAATGTCTTTATATTTGAGTCCAATTTTAAAATACAACCTTTCCCACAGGTGTGCACGCTCCAATACATGTTGCCGAACTGACCTGGAAGTACATCGACCAGAATGAAAAACTAGTATGGTTCTTGGGATCCCGAGTTAGTTTCCTGAGAAACTCCCACCTTTTTTTTCCCTCCCAACTTTTTTTTCACCATGTCTCTTCGAGAGCTCCATACTTACTGAATGTTGTTTTAAAAAAAAAAAAAGGGTGACGAATAGTGGTGAACATGCCTGTCACAACTTTTTTTGGAATGTTCTGCAGGTCTGATATTTAGAATGAATGTATATTAAAAAAAAAATTAAGTTTATCAATTTGAACATTAAATATTTTGTCTTCATGCTGCATAAGTCTAATATAAACATAGCTTGTTACAGTAGAGGTATCCATAATTTAGAGAATTCACAGAGTCCTTTGTTACAATAACTTTGCAGGCTTATTGTCATGAGAACCAGGCCAGGTGGGATGCATGCACAGATAAAACACTGTTGTAAACACTTCAGGTAGAGGTACAGAATCGTCATGCGGAAATCAAATACGTAAAACAGGAAAGGGTCAATCAATGTGCAAACAGACTAGACAGGGAAAAACAAACTCATGAAACAGGGAAATCATAAATAATCAGAACCAGGATATCAAACAGAGAATAAATGCTTGGCAATAGACGGACACAAGTGAGCAGAACTAATGTTTCGCAAGGGTAGCACAGAAATGAAGCCTATAAAAAGAGTTCAAGGAGTACATGTGTGTGATTGGAGTCACCTGCTTCTAATTAGTAGTCAGGTGACTCTGAGCATGAGAAAATATCTGCCATGTTGTATGTAGGTTTTGGGACTTGGGGATTGTAGTCCATTTCGGTGTCTGTGTGTTCGTGCATGTAATCGTCCATTTCAATGTTTAATTGTAAATCTGTGTCTGATGCAATATCCCTGTTGTTGTTGTGGGTGAGTGTGGGTGTGGGTGTAAGTGCTGGAGCAGGCGCAGGTGTGATGGAGCAGATGACTTGCGTGGACGTCCCCTGGGCCTAGGGGAGGGTTGTTCGGGGTCGTTGCGGTGAAATTCCTAGGTCAATAGGGGGTCCAGGATATCTTTGGCTGGAGTCCAGCATTGCTCCTCAGGACCATAGCCCTCCCAGTCCACCAGATACTGTAGTTTACCCTCCCATCTGCGGGAACATAGGAGATTCCTTACGGTATAAGCTGACTGGCCCTCGATCTCCATGGGCTCGGGTGGGTTGGTGGGTGGTGTGTCTTCTGCCAGAGGACCTACATTGACAGCTTTTAGCTGTGAGACATGGAACATGGGAGTGACTCTGCTGAGCCGAGGGAGTTCTAGTCTGTAAGTGACTGGGTTGACCTGTTTTAAGATCTTGTATGGACCTGTGTACTTGGCACTTAGCTTCCTGCAGCCGGCTCCTCCTCTTAGGTTGCGGGTTGAGAGCCACATGCGGTCTCCAGATTTTAACTGAGGGCATTCTCTGCGTCGTTGGTCTGCAAAACTTTTCTGGTTATCGGCCATTTGTTGAAGATGTTGATGTGTGTGCTCTCACATCTTCTCACTGCAATGGAACCATTCGTCGACTGCAGGTGCTTCTGTTGGGTTAGCATAACACGGGAACAGAGGAGATTGAAAGCCCAAGATGCAATGGAATGGGGTTATCTGTGTGGAAGAGTGCTTTAGGGAGTTTTGGGCATATTCTGCCCATGGGAGGAAGCGTGACCAGTCACCTTGGTTCTCCGCACAGTATGTCCTCAGCAGGCATCCTACTTCCTGGTTTGCCCTCTCCACCTGGCCTTAAGACTGTGGGTGGTATCCAGATGTGAGGCTTACAGTCACCCCCAATTTCTCCATGAACCTGACCCATACTCTAGATTTGACTGTGGACCCCTGTGGCTCACGATGTCCTTGGGAATGCCAAAATATTGGAACACATGATTAAACAGGAGTTCGGCCAGTTCGAATACCATGGGAAGGCTGGCTTGGGGAATGAGCCTTAAGGCTTTGGAGAATCTATCCATAATGACCAGGATGACTGTGTTACCTTCGGCTTCTGGGAGGTCCATGATGAAATCCATGGCCAGGTGGGACCAGGGGCAGTATGGATTGGGTAGTGGCATGAGCTTTCCTGGGTACCTTGGACTTAGCTCAGGTAGAGCATGATGAAATGTATTTGTCATCAGACATGTTTGGCCACCAATATTTTTCTTTAAGAAGTGCCAGTGTTCTCTGTGTGCCAGGGTGTCCACAGGTGGGTGTGGTATGTACTCACGTGATGAGTTTGCTTCTGAGCTGTGGGGGAATGTAGGTGCGTTCCGGTGGGCAGGAATGTGGCACAGGGTGACATCATGTATTCTGGAGTTCCTTATCTAAGTCCCATTCAATAGCATTTACCTCATCATGATGGAGGCAGGATTGTGTCATGTTGGTATGTCCAGTTCTTTTCTGGGTGCATGCATGATAATAATAAAATGCATGAAAACTTAAAAATAAGTCTGTTTTTGTGTTCTTGGACTCCCACATTGTAGTTTTGCTCAGCAGGTGTTAGTTTAAAGGAAAAGAATGCTACTGAGTGAAGTTTCAGTTTCTCTTTGAACCGCTGAGAAAGGATGGCTCCTAATCTCGTTTCCGAAGCATCCACTACTACAGTGAATGGCCTCTCAGGGTACAGGTGCTTTAGAATAGGTGCCAATGTGAAGGCCTCCTTGAGCTTGGAGAACACCTCCCCTGCTTCTGAATTCCAGTGGATTTTCATTGCCCCCTTCTTGAGCAGTGTTGTGAGAGGAGCTGCAGTGAGGCTGAAATTCTGTATGAAACGGTGCTAGAAATTGGCAAAGCCGATGAACCTTTGTAGCTCCTTTACAGTTCTTGGAATAGGCCATTACCATTTTAACAGCCATTAACTTGTTCATGTCCATTAAAACTCCCTCCTCGCTGATTATATACTCCAGAATGGATAAGGTGAAAACATGGAATTCGCATTTTTCTGCTTTCACATATAGTTGGTTTTCCCAGAGGTTATTCAAAACCCTTTTTATATGTTGGATGTGTTCCTCTGGAGATGGTGAGTAGATCAGGATGTCGTCAATGTATGCAATCACGTACTTTCCCAGCATCTCCCGTAATACTTCATTGATCAGGCATTGAAACCATTGAAGGATCACAAGATAGTCCATATGGCATTACTTAATACTGATAGTGGCCTGAGGTGGTGCTAAAGCTTTTAGTTTTCCATTTGTCCCCAGCACGCATTCTTATTAAACTGTAGGCACTGCGAAGATCAAGCTTTTTGAAAATGTGAGCAGACCTCAGCTGTTCTAGTGCAGCGGGTACCAGTGGAAGAGGATATGAGTACTTGATAGTAATATTGTTTAGACCATGATAGTCAATTCAGGGCCTCAATCCACCTACTTTCTTCTCCATGAAGAAGAATCTTGCATATACGGGTGAGGTAGAAGGAACAATGTACTTTTGCTGGATTGCCTCGTGTACGTACGCCTCCATGGCTTTTTGTTCCTTAATGGAGAGTGGATAAATGCGACTGCGCAGAGGTGTGGTGCCTGGTAGCAGTTCGATGGCACAGTCATAAGGATGGTGTGGAGTGAGGCCACTGGCCTTGGCCTTGCTGAAGACATCCATGAAGTCCTGATATTCTGGGGGTATTTGAACTGCTGTTTATGTTTCTGGATTTTTGATGGATGCGGAGGATAGCAGAATGTGAGGAGCTTGTAGGCAGTGGTTTGTGCAGTAATTGGACCACTTCAGTATCTCTCGCTGTTCCCATGAAATTTGTGGATTGTGCAGGTGTAGCCATGGTATTCCTAGAATGATAGGATTCCTCTGTGACTATGTGATGAGGAAAGAGATGTCCTCCTTGTGTAGACAGTTCAAGTTCAAGTTCAAGTGGCTTTTATTGTCATTTCAAGCATATACATGTGGTATAGTGTATAGTGAAATGAGACAACGTTTCTCCAGGACCAAGGTGCTGAATATAAGACAGCAAAGAAGTACAAAAGGTGCACATGTGCAACAGAAGACAAGAGAAGACAACAAAGTGCATGTGTGCAAACATGGCAAAAACAACATAAGGTGCAAAGTGTTCAAATGTGCAAACAGTGCGGATATCACAAATGTAATGTGCAAAATGGTAGAGGTAGATGTGCAAAATTATAGAGGTTCAAAATGTGCAGAATTTTAGAGGTAGATGAGTGTACACTTTTTTTTTGTGTGTGTGTGTGTGTGTGTGTGTGTGTGTGTGTGTGTGTGTGTGTGTGTGTGTGTGTGTGTGTGTGT
>JAQMYM010000021.1:9840867-9854609 GCA_030014255.1 Parauchenoglanis ngamensis
TACTTCTGTATGGGGATGGACACAAGGCTGCGCTTTAACCAAAGCCTATCTCGGGTTTACGCTAGAGCTCTAGCCGATGACTGGGAGGAGCAGACATCACAATCTAAGGAATGTACAGGAACAGTGGATGACAGTGGTGTTGGAGTAGCATGTCAACAGTCCAAATCATAGGGAAGTCCACATCTGTGAGAATGGCTGATATTTGAAAAAACCTGAAAAACAGTTGCACAATAATTGCACAAGTTCGGCTCTAAAATGCAGTGAGCCATTACTGACCTTAGTCTGACTTCAGTATTTTACAGTCTAATTTAACATACATTTACATTTAGATTTCCTTAACTAACATTACTTAGTGCAACTTATTACTTATTTAATATTAACAAATGCTAAACTCAGCACTAATAAACTGTAAATACTGTTAACAAAGTAACATGTATTAATTGCGTTAATCAAAGTTAAAACGTGTTAATTGATGTATTTATATTTTATCTAAGTATACCTGAAATGACTAATCTTTATTCAATCTATGACTGATAACTTGGGCGGCACAGTGGTGCGGTGGTTAGCACTGTCGCCTCACAGCAAGAAGGGCTTGGGTTAAAGCCCCGGGTCACCCAGGGTGCCTTTCTGTGTGGAGTTTGCATGGTCTCCCCGTGCATGTGTGGACACCCTCCGGGTGCTCAGGTTTCCTCCCACAGTCCAAAGACATGCAGATTGGCTCCATCTTCCCCACGACCCATATGGATAAAGCGATATAGATAAAGGATGGACTGATTACTTGATAACTAATTGGTCTCTATGTGTAAATATTACAACATACAACAGAGCCTCACTTAACAACCACAAACGTGCTAATTAAAAGTAATGGTTCATACTGGCCATTGTGGACTTCATCTTACCTATGGGATAAAAGTGGGTCTGTATTGGTGCTGATTATTTGACATATTTGGTTTATTATTAAAAGAAAAAAGAAAACATCAGTGTTAACATGTGTTAATTACATGTTTAATGTTCCATGTGGCATATGCAGTACATGTTGAAGTTCATGGTTTACTCCTGTTAACTACTCCATTAGACAATGTCATTAAGACATTCAGTTAAGTTTTAAAAGATATAATTGCTAGTTTTACAACATAATTCTCATTTGAAACTTTTCAGTCTTCTTATCCTGAATTAAGAAGATCACTGAGGACTTCAGGGTCCCCCTTAACAAGGTATTTATATCAAGATTTATCTTCATTTGGATTATGCAATTGTTCTAATTGTCTTTCTCATTAATTAGATTTCAGTTCTGTCTTTGTTCCAAGCACATGGGTAATTTGTGGAAGCAAAATTTTCAATTGTTAGATGCTGAGAAAACAGATAAAAATCAGCAGGCTCACGTGGTGATAAACAAATGTTGGGCCATCTACAAACAACATAAATTAGGACAAGAACAGAGTTAATGAAGAAACCAGAAACAATGTCAAAACCCAGAATAACAAACATGGAAAACAAATAGCTCATTTAAAGACACATCATTTGGGACGCAGGACATAATCCGCACTGAGGAAATGAAATATGAGGGATTAAATAGACAGAACAAACAGGGCAAACAGGTGCATGTGATCATATCACATGAGTTAAGACAACCAGTAATGATACTAGGGAGGAGACAAGACATAAACCAAAACTCAAGCGTGTGGTGACATAGACAAACACTAGGCAAAGCAGAAGCTATGTGCTGTGAAGTGCATGGAGAACTGCACTGCAAGGAGCTGAGTGTCAAGGGGATTTATGTGACAGAACCCCCCTCTAAAGGCGTTACTTCCGGAGCACTACTGAACCCTGGGGATACCCTGTCATCCTCAGGAGGGAGATCTTTATTGGGGATACCATGTCAGCCTCAGGAGGGAGCTCTTCATTGGGGATATCCTGTCATCCTCAGGAGGGAGCTCTTCATTGGGGATATCCTGTCATCCTCAGGAGGGAGCTCTTCATTGGGGATACCCTGTCATCCTCAGGAGGGAGCACTTCATTGGGGGACACCCTGTCATCCTCAGGAGGGAGCTCTTCATTGGGGATACCCTGTCATCCTCAGGAGGGAGCTCTTTATTGGGGATACCCTGTCAGCCTCAGGAGGGAGCTCTTCATTGGGGATACCCTGTCAGCCTCAGGAGGGAGCTCTTCGTTGAAGGCTTCCCTGTCAACCTCAGGAGGGAGCTCTTTTTTGGTAGACCCTTTCTCCCTCCAGAAAAAATATTTCTCAGGTTTCTTCCTTCCAAAAGGCTTGGAACAGCCACCAAAACTTGTCTCTGAGGCACAGTGATGCTCAGTGATGGTGAGGTAGTTAGCCCACTGGTGTGCTGGCCCAGTGAGCCAGTGTATCATACACCTCACCCTCACCATCTCACAAGGCTTGGGCTGCACCAAGCTCTTGTAAAACAGATGGCACTAAAGCAGGAACCCATTTGGGGAGTATTTAGCACAGTTGTAAGAAAGCAGGACATCCATCCACCAGGACTAAAGGTAAACTTTTTATAGTGCTGTTCCCATTTTCCTGCTGCATCCATGTTGTATGGTGAAGTATTCTGTTATGTACAGAGAGGTGGGTGCAATTTTATCATTATAAATTACTTTTAATATATGTAAATACAATATTTATATTTTATTTACCTTTTAGGAGTTTTTGGGGTAGATTACCTCATGGCAACAATGAATATAGTTCTATTAGTTTTTGTCACTGCTGAAGAAAAGGTATACATTGAATTTGATTTATTTAATTCTTCGCAATCATTTTTTTTTTTCCAGTTTAATTTTATTGAATAATTTCATACTGATCTATGCTTTCTTTCTTTTTGAATCAATTCTTCTCTCTCAATGAGATATTTAATTAGACAATAATGTCAAAGTCATGTGTCCAACACTTGATTTATTATTCATAAATACATGTCTGCATCATATTTGCAAATATGTAGTTTCAGTTCATCAACCAATGACAAAAACTGAAGTGCACTCCCTACTAGAAAGACAGGCTATAGGGATATACAAGCCAGAGTACATGACCTGGTTATTTTCAAGATATTGTATAAGAAATAATTGTTTTATTTATACAACCAAATTCACAGTTAATTACTGCACAATTGTGCAGATTCTCTGCTTTCATATCAGTGGAGTGTCATACCCTTCACTTTGGGTGTGATAAGCCAAACAAATGGCCTGATGTCAAATGTTTAAGCACTAGGACTAAAGACACCTAGGAGATTGTTCAGTGACTTGACTTGTGTGCAATGCAAGCCTTCTGAAGTGCATAAAGAATTGACTCAATAATGGATAAAGTCATGAAATTGCATGTGCCCATGCCACACTCATATGTACACTTTCTATATTTGGTTGAGATACTATAATTTACAATAACAGAAGTGAAACTTATGTTGCACTGCACACCCTTTGAATGTTTGCTGAATGAGCATGATGGAGAACCTAATCATTTTAGGAACTTTTTCTATTGCTTGAAAAACATGAGTTCTTCTAAAATTTGTTTTCCCATTAATAAATAGGCTTATCAGTCAAGGCTTATCTTACAATTATTTATATGGGACCCTTGTGGAGATGTTTGACTGGTCCTCCTAAAGAAAACTGTTTTATCTTGCTTAGGTTAAGGTTAGTATATGGTGTAAGCATTGCATTAATTAGCTGCATTAATAATAAAGTCACAAGGATTGTAAGTCAAATGTGTGTGTGATATAAACAAAAACAAGGGACACTGTGACTCATTTTGCTGGGTCAGGTCTCACACACACACACACACACACACACACACACACACACATGTATGTTTGTATATATACAATGTCTAGTTTTTGGAGACTCTACCAGAGCTCACATATATAATTCACATATAAATCTGTTGCTGAAAAAGCATATAACAGCATGCATGCTTATAATTGGTTAAGCATATGCAATTCTTTTTGATTAATTGTTTCTTTAGAAAAAAGGAAATCAAATGAGACACTGCTAGACTAGATGTTCAGACAGGCAGTCAAAAACATGCCAAAATAATCTCTTGTCAAGCCTAGAGTGAAGTGTGTAACAGTAAGGAGAACATTAAGAAACAATAAAACTCAACACATGAGCACTCCCTTTCCTTCTCCATACTCTCCTCATCCCATCATTCTGGTACAAGTTAATTTTGCTTTCATCTGTCCAATTAACCTTGTTCCAGAAAAGGGGCAGGCTTTCTTGCAAGGTCTAAACTCGCTTTTCTTTTCTTTTCTTTTCTTTTCTTCAGTGTTACCAGCTGTTTGCATCTTGAAGTGAATCCTATGTATTTATATTCAAAAAAGCATCTCTTGATTGTAGAATTCATCAATGAAACTCTTACCTCATTGAGAGTGTTCTCAGCTTGGCTAGATGTTGAGAAGGGGTTTTTCATGACCTAGGAAAGAATTGTGATCATCCAATTTTACTGTCTTCTGTGGTCTTCCAGGCCTTTTGGTGTTGTTGAACTCGCTTAAAGGTGGCCTCCTTTACTTACAGCTCATTTGATAGCATATTGATTGTTCCCATGAACAGCTGCTGATATGGACATGATTGTGGCATGCACGGACACAGCGGTTTTGCTCTCCTCTAAATGGTGTTATGTTTTATTTGTTTGTCAGCCTTTTCATCAATCAGTCAGTCAGTCAGTATTCAGAATTTTATGCAGCGAGTTAGATTTTATCAGGAATAGAGAGTCTAGTAAGAGCAGAGGAACACAGGCCATCATACACAGGCATTGCTCACATGATTTACAGTACATTAAAATAAGGTACCGACCCTTTTGTCTGTTACAGGAGTTAACAAGTCATCATTGTTGTGGCTGTTTACGTTCCACCAAGTGCTAGAACTAAGATAGCACTAGGCACCCTGCTAACAGCCATCAGCAAACTACAGACTGCTCACCCCAATAGGATTTTTACCATTGCTGGAGACTTTAACCAAGCAAACCTGAAAACTGTCCTCCCTAAAATACACTTTGTTTTAATCTTTCATTCAACTCCAGGACTGTTTTCAGTACATAATAATGTGATCCTTCACAGGATGTTCAAAGTTTGGTATATTTTCATATAACAAAACTGTAACTTCCTTAAAAACTGTTACTTACTATATTTGTCCTAGAGTTATTTTAATAACCCCTCGGTCTCCAGGTTGCTGTGTATTTAATGTTCTTAAGCAACCTTTCGGGCCTTGGAAGAACAGGCGTATTTATATTGCGATCACATGACACTTTAATTGCACATATTTGGTGATTGAGTATGCTTTCATGCTGAGGGTGTTTTTTTTTATTATTATTATCAAAGTTCAGAGCTGGTGGCAGGTTTTTCCACCATGATGATGAAAATGGAACAAGGGCCATAACAAGGTGAGTGAAGGTGGGTAAAGTGCTATTGCCTTGTCTACTGGAAAATCTTAAGAACACAATATTGCTTGAAGACCAGATATACTGCTGCATTCTGGATCTGCAGTAAGTTTGTGATGCAGTGATAAAGCCCTGAGATTAAAAGTACAGTCTGATCTCCCTACAATTTGACAAAGCAACACTGCAAGGAAGGTAAAACACTGCATATTACAGTGTTTTTCTCACTAATCCACTAGCGTCCAATGCCCGTATACCTCATAAAGTATTTTGTACTTAATTGAAACATGGTCACAATAATGTAAGGGATGCTGAAATACAGTTATAAGTTGCACAGATATGTGCAATAACATTCTGTACATTTTACACTCCATTTCATGTAAGTGCACAACAAAAAGTACTTCCATTACTACTTTACAACTTAATCACTTTGCGCAAAAATAATCCATTTAAAATAAATAAAACAAAGTGGGAAAACTATTTGTCTGGCCTTTCAATTCATTTACCTTTTCAGCATGCTAGAGATACAGCAGCTGCAGGAGAAGTGCAAGGTGTGAGCAATGATAAAGAAAATTGCAAATAAGAAAAGTGCAAGAAAGCCTAGACACAGAATTGCAAAATTGTGTTGTGGCAATTCCTGTTTCTGCACTCTTCTCACCATCACTTGCCATAATAGCTGCTATGTTGTTTGGGTAAACATTTTTTGGACTGTGTGTTAAGTTCAAGGAGTGTTTGCTCTCATGTGTTGCTCTCATTATTATTAGTAGTAGTAGTAGTAGTTGTAGTAGTAACAATACATTAGTCCTAGTAAGAGAAAATGAGCATGCTCCATGACTGCATAACAGTTTCACAAAAGTTAACCTCTAAGAAAGTAATGGAGTGTTGAATATTGCATACATACTAGTATGTAATTGGATATTGTGTAGGAGGGAGGAGCTGAAAAGTGCATCACTGCTCATTTTTCTGTCTTATACCAGTGATCTGACTAAAGGAACACAAAAAAGAGAAGCGGATATAAGACAAAAGTGTAAGCAAGGCATTGACCTGAGTATACATTTTCAAGTCTTGTAAAAAATAAATAAATAAATAAATAAATAAATAAAAAGGCAGGTTTTTTTTTTTACAGCTATAACAGTCATCATTATATACTGGATACAAAAAAACACACACCTACAACACTTCCAGGTAAGAACTTTATGTCAATATCTACTTGGATATAACATTCTAACCAGTATTAGTTAATGCATATATAAATCATAGTTTAGGCCTTTATGTTTGCCATGTATGTAAAGCAGAACTGAATGCATATCTATATTTTTAACTTAAATAAATGATATCTGAGGCTGTAGGAGATGAAAACATTGAATTCTAAAGATCCAATACCATTCATTTTGTTACTTCAATATTCATTTACCTGTAAATAAAATTATATCTTTTATGGAGAGAAACATTTTGAGATTTTAAGATAGGAAATGGCTGAAAGTTTAAACCACCTTGTCGTTGTTGTGGATGTTTGGAATGATGCATGTGTTTTAGATAACGGGCTGATATGTTGTACCAAAATTTCTTATGAAAAATGTATCAATGCCCAAATAAAGTCCTGTCATTCAGAAACTATGGCAGTAAAACAAACCAATGACAAAAGGCTTCCTTTCCCTTACATTACATGGGACAAGGAGTTAAAATAAAAGTAATTGCATTCTCCAAAACAATTTCTGTGGTCTAGCAAGAACGTTATAACCATCAGGTTGTGAAACATACAGGTGAGATTCAGCAAACTTGTAATGGACAGAAAGTCTATACTATAGATGCCGAACAGTCACAATAAGGTCTTAGTCATATATATTAAGATTACAGGACAAAGCTAATTAGAAGTTTAGATATATGAACATTATTATTTGGTTTTGTTATGTTTTTAATGTCATTATATCTTAGATGATATCACAGCATCACTAATGACACTAATGCATATAATCCAAGAGAAAGAGAAATCCATATAATTCCCATGTATATATATAATGCGACAGATAAACTCTTAGTGGAGATCATTAACTATTAACACTGTAAACACTATCCTTGTGAAGAAATTTATCAAGTTGGAATACAGATTTCTGATGAGGTACAACATAGGTGCCTGCATCATGCTGCCAATAGGGTCTATTTTTTCCAGTCCTGTATTTTGTGAAGGGTGAAAGGGTTAAAGTCTTAAAAGAAAGAAAAACTATTTCCCCTTCAAACGTTTGCTTAGAAACAGGCACTGAGTAAGGGACTCTGTCTTTGCGGAAGTGGAAATTGTGTCATGTGAAAGGAAAAAAAAAACATGAAAAGTGTGTGTAGGTGAGGGTGTGTGTGGGGTATAATCATTCATATGCTGGATAGGGAATGCTTATTAGGTGCAACTTTAATTACATTAATTTAGGTTTAAATTACATACAGTTCCTGACTAGCACTACATGAATATTTGCTGGCAGGAATTAGATGGAGACGATTTTTAAGGAAGTGGGCACAATGAATTTCAGGAAAAACAGTTTTTAATGCTGATAATTATAATAGTAATACAGCATATGAAGTTTTTCCCCCCCCAGAATCGGCAGCAGAATGGCCTCTAACAACACTTTCACTCTCCGTCCTGATACTGAAGTCTCCAGCAGAAATGACAAAACCACAGTGGACATTGATGCTATAATGGAAAACATCACAATTGTCTTTTACACCATAACTATCCTTTTGGGCACCACTGGAAATGCTGTGGTCATCTGGATGTCTGGATTCCGTCTAAAAGCCAACGTCACCAATGTGTGGCTGGTTAACTTGGCGGTGGCGGACCTGATTTTTTGCCTCACCCGTGTTACTTCACTGATTAAAAAACTCTTCTATGATTATTGGCCGTTTGGCGTCTTCCTCTGCAAGTTCAATGGATTCTTCAAGTACACCAATATGTTCTGCAGTGTATCCATCCTGGCTGTCATTAGTCTGGATCGGGTGCTCTGTGTTTGGCGGCCAGTGCTCACCAGGCAGCGGCGAACTCTATGTGCAGCTAGACTCATCAGCATTGGGGTTTGGATTGTGGCAGTGATCTTCAGCGTACCATATTATGTGTACCGGCAAGTATACATAGGCAAGAACAACTTGAGCAAGTGCTCCATGGAGGTAAAAATAATAATAATAATTTTTTTTATATATATACACATACTGAAAATCAGACAGTAAAGTAATAGGAAAACCTATAAATTTTCAACTATAAATTTGTTTACTCTTGTTCTGTGGGGTTCAATCTAAGAAGGCCAGGTCATTCATATGTCTGCTCATTTGTTGGTTTAAATATAGATTTTCTGTTCCCCCTGACCTACTCATTTTACTTTATTCCACAGGTGCCACAATTAACTAAAGGAGACAACAGAACTAAACTGGCCTTGTACAGCATTCGCTTCTTATGTGGATTTTTGTTGCCCTTCCTCATCATCCTAACCTGCTATGTACTAGCTGGTTTAGGGATAAGGCGAACACGTATCCTGCACAAATCTCGACCCCTTAGAATTCTTGTTTGTTTGGTTTGTGCCTTTTTCCTGTGCTGGGGGCCTTACCACTGTCTCCTTTTGGCCAAGATGGTGGACAGCAAGAGCCTGGCAGTAAAAGTGGGCCTGCCCATAGCTAAGAGTGTAGCCTACTTCAACAGCTGTGTTAACCCACTTTTGTACTTCTGTATGGGGATGGACACAAGGCTGCGCTTTAACCAAAGCCTATCTCGGGTTTACGCTAGAGCTCTAGCCGAAGACTGGGAGGGGCAGACATCACAATCTAAGGAATGTACAGGAACAGTGGATGGCAGTGGCATTACATTTCAAGAGGCAAAGTGACAGGGAATTATATGACTATGACTGGGTAATGTTTGTTGGAAAACTGTTGCACAATAATTGCAGTTCCACTATAGACCATAGTGAGCCATTAGGCGCTTTCGGACCAAACAGTACTAGGGACCATTGAGATGAACTACACACTGGGGAGCTTCCCTGAGAACAGTATACCTTCAAGGGCTTTTTTTTCCTGTTTGCAGTCGCACCGCCAGTAGGAACGCTGAAGTGACATAACCCAGCCCTCACTCATTTGATGTTTGATTTAATATCAATGTAATTCTAGTCCAGCAATGTTCGTCTGTCGCATGTTTCTAAAGAAACAGATCATTCCACGGCACCTTAGAATGTGTGGCACCAGGAAGTGCTACATGCTGACAATGAATTTTACATTATAAAGAGTGAATTCGTGGAGGAAAATAGTTGGGGATTGCTTAAAATATGCTTACCTGGCATGTTAGTGTTAGTAACATTATAATTTTCTGATGGGCTTTTTTTATGTAATGGCAAAACAAAACATGGACGAGCATATGGACGAGAACATTTAGTCAAATTAAGGTTTATATCTCTCTTCGACATGTCAAAATCGTGCCGTCACATATACACTCAATGAAGTCTGGACTTTATGGTCCATTTGTGCATTGTGATGCTGAAGTTAAGAGCTGTTTTTTACATGACTAGCATTTTACACATATTTTTAAAGACGCTGCATTGCAGTGTTCATGTGTTCAACCATTCACACTTATGTCACTCGTGCTTTCTATAGTGCTGGGAGTGAGAATACCTACCCTGAAGTGCGTGCTAAAATGTCCCACAAAGCTGCGTTCTAAGAACTATAATTGTCCTCACTACCCGCAGTGCGAACACACAAGAAAAGGGAACTTCCTCCAACATTTCTAAGAGTAATGAAAAAGTTCCTCCGGTCTGGAAGCGCCTATAGTTGGCATTAGTCTGTCTTCTCTAATTTAACGGGTTAATTTAAAATTCATTTATAAGAATGTTAGATTGTTAGTAACTAACATTACTTACTACATTCATTAATACTAACAAATGTTAAAGTTATAAACCAACAGTACTATTAGCAAGGTAAGTCAACACATTTATGTCATCTAGCAAGAACATTGAGGCTGTGAAAGGATCAGAACACCTGAAATGGACATCAAGAGCAACTATAGATCTTTAAGTGTTACACTTTAGCTCTTAGTCATATATTGACTACTACCATTACAGGCCAAAGTAATTACCCTCTTGCAAGTGGTCATTATTTTATAGGTTCCAATTTTGAATTTTATTGCTTATAATTTGTAAATTTATCTTCACTATCCCTGAGATAAATTGGCATACCCTGCCTCTCACCCCAAGTCAGCTGGGATTGGCTCCAGCTTCCCCATGACTCAGAAGGATAAATTGTATATATAATGGATGGATGGATGGCTGTATGTTCTTCACTTTCATTATTATTAAGTGAGCTTTTTAAAACTTCATTGTAGCTCGGAGATCATCATAACATTCCATGAGACAATAAATCATGCAGAAATCCATGTAATTAACAAATTAACACATTTATTAATCGAAGTGTTTGTTATTTAAGTATACCAGCATTAACTAATCTTGTGATAGTTACGTGGCTAATATTACTTATGGTGTACATCTGTTGACATTCATGCTTTATTCATTAAGAAATGATCTTTAAGGAAGCCTTAATGTAAAGCAATACCAACAATATGATTCCATCATTCTGTAGAGAAATGGTTTTAAAAGACATAATTGATAATTTTACAAAAATATTTCATGTTTTTCTTTAATCCTCGTTTAACATATTGACTACTAGAATACTATCTTCAATACTATATTCTGAAACACACACACACACACACACACACACACAAACATTATCGCTATAGTGTGTGTGTATATGTTTACATAATCAGTACAGATTACTGATTCAATTACGGACTTTACCGTGACTAAAATGTTGTTCCAGATTTATAAACCTCTTGAAAAAGAAAAAAGAAAAGAGGTATAATTGGATAAACTGAGGCTGCATAAGGTTCGAGTAAAGCTACCAATTTAACTGTTCAGTTGAATGAATGTATATGTACATGTATGTACTGTATATGTAATATATAATGGAGCCAATACAGAACAATGATACTTAAGCTGTAGTTTATTATATAAACAAAAAAAAAATCAATGCATTATTTAGATTCTTTTAAAAACCTCCCATCCTTGAATTAAAAACTGAATCAATACAAAGGTATAAAAAATTAAACTTCCATAGTACATATTGACATAGCAAATGTTCAGCCAGCACTGATGTATATACAGTAGTTTGGGAAGCTACGTACAGTATACAACATGAGAATACAACACACGTACTGTATAACTGAGCCGGCTTGAACAATTTTAACACAATAATGTTAACTGGAGTACAGATGTAGAGCTGTAGCTCGTAAAGTCATCCATTTAAACCTTTCAGTTTTTGCATGATGGATCCATGAGCATGCGTTTCTGAAATAATATATATTTTTTTAATCTGTATTTTGTGCTCGAGACTTGGGTAAATTATGGAGGAATAATTATTTATTTATTATAAATAATTGTGCTCTATTGTTTAAAGCTGGGGTTTAGATGAGCTCTTTTGAAACTGTTAAGAACTGGTATAGATATGATCCACAAATTTTATACTCACTGCATTGCTATTATATTCAGTGTTATATTTGGTTATCAATATTTAAAATAAGCTAGCAAAATAAAGCAGATACAAATGAGTTGTTCCTGTGCTGTAGGATTTATGTCAACCTGGAAGTTATGTTGACTTACTATGAGAAGATTGTGGAAGGCTACCCAAAATGTCTGACCCAAATTTAACAATTTAAAGCCAATGCTACCAAGGTGCATGTAAATATCTGACCCATGGGGAATGTGATGAAAGAAATAAAAGCTGAAATAAATCAATAATAATAATTCTTTCTATGATTATTCTGACATTTCAAATTTTTTTAATAAAGTAGTGATCCTAAATGACCAAAGACAAGGAATGGTTTCTAGGATCAAATGTTCTCACTGTGAAAAACTGAGTTTAACTATATTTGGCTAAGGTGTATGGAAACTTCTGAGCTCACTTTAAAACGTCTGGTGCCTTCAGATGGGGTCATGGTTACCGTGTTCACAAGAAGAGCCCATGTGATCTTGTGGTATTCACAACTTTGAAAATGGAAATCTTCTTATAGCTCCAAATTCCACAAGCTGTGACATTTTCAGAAATGGCAGATGCCATGGAAGTTCATTAGTGGATGGTAAGTTATATATTTTATAACTTACAATATACATATTACAAATATATAGTAATTTTAGTCATATAGAGATGTCTGAGTAAAATATTTATACTCCCAAAGGCCTCACCTCTTCATTAAGCCTTTGTATTTCCTAAATCACATTGCCCTGTTATTAGTTTGCTGTTAGTTTGCTAATGTTAGCATCATTGGTGGTGTACGTAGGCAAAATACAAAAATTGTTCTGCTGTTCCAATACTTTTGAAGGGAAATGTAGATGCTGACAGCAACTTTAACATTAGCTATCAGCTTTTTTTTGCTATAATTAATATCTGCAAAAAAAGCCACATGTTACAACAACATAACTATAATCATCTTTGGTCTTTTGGTGTCCATATTGCCGTTGCCTAGCAGCGGTGTTCACATCACAATTTATCACTTGAATGCCAAGCATTTTGTGTACATCACTTCCCATGCTGTAATCCCAAGCTTACAAATTTCAATTGAAGGCAGCAATAATAACAGATTACATTTTGGGGGAGAAAAATAGATTAATCACTCACTTTTCATACCACTTTATCCATTATGGGTCACAGGGAAGTCAATCCCAGCCAACTTCAAGCGCAAGGCAGAATACGCCAATCCATTGCAGGCCTAACACAGAGATGAACAACCAATCAACCTAATCTGCATGTCTTCAGACTGTGGCAGGAAGTACCAGAGTACCCAGAGGAAACCCACACAGGCTTGGGGAGAACACGCAAACTCTGCACAGACAGGCACCCTGATCAACCTGGGATCAAACCCGGGATCTTCTTGCTGTGAGTCAACAGTGCTTAATGGGTTTTCCCGCCACATTTGACTCATCATCCCAAAGCAAACCACTAGCTGGATCAACTTTTCCTGATTAGATGTTTCACATCTCAACTATATGCTGGCAAAAGTATGTGCACCCCAACCACCACACCCATGTGTGGGTCTTCTCTAAACTGCATCCATGAAGTTTGAAGCATGCAATCATACTGGATGTCTTTGTATGCTGTAGCATTACAATTTCCCTTCACTGGAACCAAGCAGCTCAAACACTGTTCCAGCATGACGACGCCCCTGTGCACAAAGCAGCTCCGTGAGGACATGGTGTTCAGGTTAAGGAGTGAAAGATCTGGAGTGTCCTGCACAGAGCCCTGACCTCAACCCCACTGAACACCTTTGGGATGAACTGGAACTGGAGCCTCCTCG
>JAQMYM010000021.1:9859584-9870356 GCA_030014255.1 Parauchenoglanis ngamensis
ATTTAATAAGTATAAAACCGTCCCAAGCACTTCTCTCCAATCGGTCAACCATCCGATGCAGAATACAACAGCAAAACGAACACGACATGAACAAAAACCCGTACTCATCACTCGTACATCATTCTCCAGTACACTTTATTGATAATTTGCCGTAAAATTTAACATTCCGTTTATAATACAGAGAAAAAAACGACACCAAAGCACTCCTCTCCATATCTTATTGACCGCATTGACTCAATATACTGGTTTCACGCTTGCGGATGGATACGTCAACGGTACACGCCACGAAGCTGAACAAGGCGACGTAAGAACTGTACAAAGAAACAAATACCAGGAAAAGGCAAGCTTGCTTTGACGGATAAGAACGTTTTCCTGTAGATATCACCCAGGCTGAGGAAACTTATACGATATAAAAAGAAAGAAAACGGCAGATTTAGTAGTTCGCGGTCCTAACAGAGAGGTGTAATCCGGCCGCGGACGAAGAAAAAAAAAAAAGCACCAAGCGCGCGCGAGAGAGAGAGCGAGCGAGCGAGCTTCGCGTCTTGTTCAAGCGGCCTCCATTTTGTCTCCTCGCCCAGGCTGCGCCTCACGTGTCCCGGACTTGTCTCTCTCACATGACCCTCGTGTTTGTCCCCGTGATCAGCGCCGCCGTCTCCGCGTTTCAAGTGTTGCCGAATATCGCGTTTAAAAAAAGAGAGAGAGAGAGAATCGCTCACCTTCATGGATATGCTCGAACAGAGCCTGGACGCTCAGACGAGGTGAGCGCGCGTCACTGCTCCGCGCGCACCGTCCCTGCTGTTTTAAATGGCTCCCGGGCCCAAGGCAACCATTTTCTAACGTTAGCCTTGTCATTCAAAATACAAACTTAATTTTTGTTTTTTGTTTTTATTCTCCTCCCCCACTTTGAGTTTGATGCATGCTTCGGTTACATTAAAAGCAAATTATTTTAATCTTAGTGAAATTATCCCTCATTATTACACTGTTATGATTAAATTGAGCATATTTATTTACATTTTTAGCTAGCTGGCTAATTTTGTCTTTTGCCCTGCCTTCGCTTTGGCTAAGCATGAACACTCTTGGCTAGCTTGTTAGCATTGGTGTTCCAGAGAATCTATATTTTCGTCACTGATTACTGATTGCCAGTACTGTAGGTCTTTTGAAACTTGAAGTATGATTTTTTTAAGTACTATTTGTGCTCCAACTGAATGTTTACTCTTCCTTGTTGGCACAAATAAGAGTTGTTTTAGGGAAATGAATGCATTCCCTTTACAACTCTTAATCTTATATATAGCTAAATAACGTTTGGGCGGTTAAAAACATATTGCATCAACATAATATTTGCGTATGCACACTTTTATGGTATTTTCTGGTGTGTGTCCTGAGGAGGGGGCGTTTACTTTTGAGAGCATAACGTCGATGCTAAGACATGACTTCAGTGATCTGATGATGATAACATTTTGTTCAACAAGGAATTATGAGATTGTACATACAATTTGGCCACTCGTTCCTATTTTAGTTTGACCATTTTACACATTATAGAGCAATAACTGAGGACTTTAAAGTAACACATGGCACATAAAAAAGGTTTAAAATCCATATTTTATCTTCTTCAAAGTAGCCAGCGTTTACGTTGATGAAGCTTTGCATGCTATCGGCGTTATCTTATCCAGCTTCATGAGGTAAACACCTGGAACAGGTGCGTCTCAGTGCTTGAGCTCATCAGGTGTGTTGTGTCGAGGCAGTGTTCGTATTGAGTAAACAGCCTTATTCGACACCTGTGGTAATCCATATTACGTCAAGAACCGCTCGACTAAGTAAAGAGAAATGACAGTTCGTCGTTACTTTAAGACATGAAGTGTGTTTTTAGGTAATAAAAATAAAGAAAAACCACTGAACTTGAACGTGTGTGCATACTTTTGACTGTATGAAACAATAACGTGGTGCTCTGTTAAAACTGAAGGAAGTCATGGCTATGGAGCTGGAGGTGCCAGAACCGGCACATCACTGCGCAGTTTAAAGTCTAACTGAGTAAAAGAGAGAAAAAAATAAGTATAATGCTTTCCTGAACTGAACACATCATTTCTCTTACGGTCTTTTGTGGTCCTTGTGCTGGTAAATACATTTATTCGCAGCGGCGCTTCAGGCACATCATTTAGGTTCTCTGATAAGCAGGAGCCCGCGTCTTACATCGTTCTGTTCTGTCTAGTTCCTTTTGTAAGTCTTGCCATTACAGTCAGGGTGCAAAACCAACTGGCTGGCAAAATCCTAATTATGTCATTGTTAACCAATTTAAATGGCCTTATTTGTTTTTAAATATACGCTCTCATCCTTCATTTTTTGTTCCTTTTTGTATATGCTGTTCACTTCATACCATAACAGATATTTTATGTCTCTTGCTTGTTTGGTTTCAGTCACGAGAAACAGGAAACTGAGGAGGTTGTTCAGTTGCAGGAAGGTAAGCCGCGTTTTTTGTCTTCGAACTGAAACGTTGCTCCTTTGTGCTCAAAACACACCATGCACATGTGGACACATAATCATAGCTGTAGCTCAGTTCAGTTAAAAAGGAGTGTGATATATATATTCATTTTTATTTTTATTTCATTGTCTCAGTGTGATTTATTTGTTTGTGTGTATTCATTAAGGGTGTCAGACATCTCATGCACTCTTTTAAGGATGATCTAATGTGTGTGTGTGTGTGTGTGTGTGTGTGTGTGTCAGGAGAGGGAGTGGGGGTGGAGGAACCAGCGGCGGTTACCATAGCGAGCGCTCAGCAAGCTGCGGTATTTGCTGACAATGTCCAGTACCAGTTCCGCACAGAGAACAGCAGTGGGCAGGTCAGCGTGACTTTTGACTCCTTTGGTGGGAGGGGTGAGTTTTACAGGGGTCAGGAAGCGGTCAGGGAGATCTTCAGGCTCCTTTCGTCTTATGTGAGCGAGCGTTCTCTGGACTATGCTTTTCTCCCCCCTTGTAGATCAGAGATAACGTATCTTCGATCTGCTCTGCTTCAAACTGGCTGTAATTGTCAGTGAAGGCCTTGCAGATGATCAGCCAGCATTTAGTGTCTTATCTTCCGTGTTTTTTTTAGCTTTCATGTTTCATATTGAGCTCAACTGAAATACTGACTCCCAAACATCTTAAAGTGACGTTTAGATAATGACATTGCGCCTTGCTAATGATGTTACGTGATGACGGTCCTGCTTGATTTGTTATTACAGCGCTTATAACATGACTAAATCCATTCATTAGAAAAACATAATTACGTTATGAAGCATAGATTACACTATCTTGATCCTTTTATTACGACGCCACAAGAGTCACTAAATATGGTCAAATGCAAGGGGAGTAAAAAAAAACAAAACATAAGTATACTAAACTGAGTGAACAAAAACTGTGATTTGCAGGTAATTTAATGCCATATTTTAGATTAGTTTGTTTGTTTATTATAAGGACCTAAGGATTATATGTCTCGTAAGCCTCGGTGTCCATGCCATAATAGTCATTAACAGGTTGTTAATGAACTTTGAACGGTTTACGGTGTATCTTATTGGCTTAGATTTTTTAATATATTTGTTTGTCGTCTGCAGGTGACATATCGCGTCGTCCAAGTAACAGAAGACCAATTGGAAACAGCTGGAGATGGAGGAGCTGCGGTCAGTGTCGTGTCCACTGCTGCTTTTGCTGGAGCCCAGCAGGCGGTTGCACAGGTAGCAACAGAGTGTGTGTGTGCGTGTGTGCGTGTGTGTGTGTGGGGAGATGGGAACATCTGAGCCTTTTATTCTAATAACTCTATCATAAAACGCTACTACCAACAGTTTCTTTTATTGGCATTCTGTTTGTGTGCATGTATGTGCAGGTACAGCTTTACAGCTCCATGCTATTTGCCTCTTTTATTTGTTTTGTCTCTTCTGGATTACGTTTTCAATCAGGCTGTTATCCAGAACCCTTTCAGTAATGGAGGCAGTCCGGCGGGCGAGACGGTTGGGGGTGAGACGCGCTTCGCTTACTTCCCAGCTGCGACCGTCAGCGATGGGACAGCGACCGCGGTTTCGGTGCAGGCAGCCGCTGATGCGACTCTCGCGCCAGCAGCAGGTTTGTCAGAATCCACTGCTGAGGTTTTCAGTTAAGCCAGGACTGGTTTCAGGACACATCTCCCCAGTCATACACTGCAGAATGAGATGGGGCTGTTAGTATTGTTTCTTGAACGAACTGCATTGTAAAGACATTTTTGTGCTCCTCTTTATTATGTCAGTAAATGTTACCTTTATATACAGTATTTAGCTTGAATGTAGATCTTATTATCAGGTATAATGCACCAGCACTGAGGATTCGATATCTATATATTTCTAAACCTATGGGATAATGGTGATCATCATCTTATGACCTTTTCTTCTCAACGTTAATAACTCTGAAACAACCGGAGATTGTTTGTTCCCTTCAGGGAACGTGATCGTGATCCCACCGTTGCATGTTTTTCCTTAGCGTGCTTTGTTTGTTTTAGTACTGGATGCAGAACAAGAAAAAATGTTTCGTTTCACGCCGACATTGTCATTTTTGCTCTTGTAATGACTCTCTACTGTAGCACAAATGTAAAATTTGAACCGGATTGGTTTCAAATGTTTCCCTTTTCGTCTGTACCCAGGTCAGTTTTACGTGATGATGAGTCCTCCAGATGTGTTACAAACAGGCACACCACGGAACATCGCTCCTCGCTCACACGCTTATTCCACGTGAGTATGAGCCATGACGTAGCCCTCTGTCTTACTCCCTGGACAGATCAGTCTGCTCTTTTTTTAATCTTTCCACGGAAAGAATAAATAGTGTGGAGCATTATTTTCTAAAAATTATTTTCTTCCAGAATCCAGGTATTAACGAAACGTGAAGTGGCTTGTAGTCGGGGCAGAGTTGAGAGCGCACAGGAAAAGTCAGACAGTTCTTTTGCGTAGTGTGCTGACCCTGGCTGTAAGCAGGAGTCATGGCAGATACTGCAGGGAAAAAATCGAACCCCTGCATTTATAAAACCGCTTAAAGAAATTTGCAGCTTAATTATTACCCGCAAGCAACTCACATTTCAGAAGGCTGACGCCGGAAACGGAGGCGCTGAGGGAGTTGCAGCACCCCGACTTTCAGCGATCCTTTAACCACGACTGCTAAAATAATATTAATAATGTATAGTTAGGCCCATAAGTATTTGGACAGTGACACGCGTTTAATATTTTTGCCTCTGTGCAATAGATTTCAAATAAAGATGTAGAATTTCAGCTTTAATTCAATGGGTTTAACAAAGATATTGCATTAACCACTGACAAATTCCAGCCATTTTTTATATAGTCCCTCCATTTTCACTGGCTCAAAAGTAATTGGACGCTTCAGTGACATCTTGATGAGTTTATTTGAAATCCCCAAAATCCCTGTCCAAATACTTATGGTCCTAACTATAGATAAACAATCTCCTTTTTTATATATATATAAAACACAGCAAACTATAATTTATGAATGAACCCCACCACACCGTGCCTTTTAACTGTTTAATCTTCTGATCTGTAACTCCACCAGACTTGTTTCTTCAAAACCAAGGGGTTTGCACTTTCCGGTTTCTGTGCAAGATGATAAGCTGTGTTCTTCAAGAGAAAGAGGAAATGAAGAGATCCCGCCGAGGGACAGACTGTATAGCTACTGTAACATGATGACTAAGAGGAACGAAATAAAATGTCTCCTAAACAACATGTCTTTTAATCCGTTCATTATTAAGCTTATTAGGATTATGTGGCATGTCTTCTGAACAGCTGCCTGTAAATAAGCTGTTACTATGGCAACAATAACGCACGCACTAAGCTATCATTATATATGAATCGTTAATATTATCTGTCTATATTGGAACTGGAACTGCTGTCAGATTCATGCTGCTACTGGAAATTAATCATCACAGTAAGAAGTCAGCCTCACTGTGATGTGTGTCATGTTCAACAAAATAAAGTTATAGTCAGGAGAAAGGGAGAAAAAAGGAAAAGGGCACTTAGGCAACAGCAAATATCTTTCACTACTCTAGCAGACAGTTTATTCGGACTGGACTGCAGACCAGACGTGTGTATACGTTTATATAAGTCCAAACATTTCTGCGGTCACACCTCGGAGTCACTGTGTTATCATTTACGTTGTCATCATGCCGGCTTTCCGTCCATCAGGACATGCTAATGATTAAAGTAAAGTGATGATGAAGTGATATGTATTTTCTTTCTTTCTGCCTACTAGGATTTTCTTGTTAGAAAAATATTGGCACCTCTGCATACTATGCAGAATGACAGCATATCGAGCGTCTCTTTCATCTGTAAACCACAACAACCGGGTTTTAGTGTTGCATCCAACTGCTTCACCTGCTTTCCATTTTCTTCTCCCTGAAAAACAGGAAGATAGATGGCCCGAGAGCGCCGCGGGATGAGAGGAGGCGAGCGCAACACAATGAAGGTGCGTAGAAAGAATCAAAAGAAAATACATTAACGACGACTTTCCTTCCTTTAGGAAAGTATAAATATGTTCAATCTTAATGAACTAGAAATGTTTATCTATTGTATTTCTAATCTTACTGCAAATAGCATGTTGATTAAAGAACCAGTTTAACAAATGTGGTGTTCACCGAATTAATCAGTGATTATTTCCCCACCAATGCAAGCGCAAACTGCCATGAAGAGACCGCGACAAGGCTACGGTTTAAATGTCAAAAGTGACATTTACTTAAGGTGATAAGACTAGAGGTGCTACATGGATGGTGCCGATGATTAAACTGATTATACGTTTTCCCTTCGTAAACGATTGTCTTTTTTCCATAAGTGCTGCAGATCAGGTAGCGAGTGCAGATGTGGCCAGGGCTTTTGCTTTCTGTGGCCTAGCAGCTAAGCTAAAATTCATTCAGGTTGAAATAATTCCAACTGAGATAATATAGAAAAGGTATGGTGTTTCTAATGACCTATAAATGATGTTTGCACATTTTATATAAAATAAGTGGTATAAAAATAGATTGACTACCAGATGCGCTGCACTCCTAACTGACAGTATAAGGTAGATATGGTTTTTGTGGCCATTATTATAATATGTATGCATTATTGATTCCATATTAAATGACATGCAATCAATAAATAGCAGTTGCTTTTAGACAATTGGAGTAAATTAATATAGTTTAAAAAAAAAAAAAATGAGCTCCCGGCTCTGGATTTCCACTTATTTACATACAGTTGTGGTTAGAAGTTTACATACACAGTCTGAGTGTCATGACAATATTGGACCTTCAATGACTTCTTTGAACTGCTTTTTTCTGTGGCAGAATAATCGTACAGCATTCATCTTTAATAGAAAATAAAAATAAGAATTTGATGCATTTATTTAGGGTTTTCTGAAATCAACACAGGATCAAAATTATAAATAAAGGGTGAAAAATACACACACACCCATTATTAATTCAGTGGTGCTGAAAGTTCCTGAAAATTGGCCTTGGTCTCTTAACTCCCTGCTATTAATCATGACTGACTACAGCTGGTAGCTTCTCTGTGCACAACATATGAAGGGTTTGTTTGACAGCAGTCATTGGCTGACCAGCACACGGTGCGATGAGAAAGTTAAAGGAGCTCCGAGCAGATCTGAGAAAGAGGATCGTAGATTTGCACAACTCGGGAATGTCTTTTGGACCCGTTTATAAACAACTGCAGATTCCAAGACCATCAGTTCAAACAATTGTACATAACTATAAGACATTGGAGGTGGAGTTACTTTGCCAAGCCACTTTTGGAAGAAGACCCAAACTGTCACGTCAGCTGAGAAGAAATTGGTCCGGATGGTTAAGAATAACCCAGGAACCATCGAGGCACAGGCCTGCCATGAACCTGAAGCTGCTGGAACACTGTCTACAGTCAAGTGGGTTTTACATCACCATGGACTGAGAGGCTGCCGTCCGATAAAAAGCCCCTGCTCCAAAATTAACACATCCAAGCTGCCAAGAAGCGTGGTCAAATGTCCAAGCAGAATTCTGCCAGGAGCTTGTTTAAATTAAACTAATTAAAGTCAAATTTGATCCTGTTTGCCACTTAATGTTCAAAGCTTAACCACAGAGATATGTATGTATGAGATATGGCAAGATGCAGCTCTTTTTATCCAGTCATGGTGAAATAATACAGAGGCACAGAGACTGGGCTGAAAATAATGTATGGTGACATGTAAGCAGTTTTTTTTGTTTGTTTTTTTTTTTTGGTAAAACCGCATTCAGAAACACAAAATATCGGTTGTATAGGTTTCAGATTAGCGGCACATCCACACAGTGCATCCTGATGATGCAGCACCAAGCATGTAGCGAACAAAGAGTAAAATACTCATAACCTACACGCAACTCTTGTGATTACTATTAAATAGTGCTGACACATAATTTACTATTCTGTTCCTACACTTTGGAAAGTATGAACTCATCCCTAGTATGTGTTTGATTGCCATTTTAACCACTCGTTATCTATTTACAGTGGAAAGAAGAAGAAGAGATAAAATCAACAACTGGATAGTCACACTGTCAAAAATCATCCCAGATTGCAACATGGACAACACCAAAACTGGAGCAGTATGTACACACAAATGCTAAGAAGTGTTCTTCTTAGAGGGTGTGTATGTGTGGGGTCTAAAAAATGATCTGTCTCTCTCCCAGAGCAAAGGAGGAATCCTGTCTAAAGCATGTGATTACATTAGAGAGCTCAGGCAGAACAACCAGAGGCTGCAAGAGAGTTTCAAAGAGGTGGAGAGAATACAGATGGACAATGAGCTCTTAAGACAACAGGTAAACTAATCCCTCTTTCAAAGAAGCCAGCAGAGAAATCCCTGCAATGTGGGTGTAAAATATTGTTTCCATTTCACTTTGCTACAGATTGAAGACCTGAAGAATGACAACGCGCTGCTCAGAGCCCAACTCCAACAGCACGGCCTTGAAATCAGTGGAGAGAGCATTTCGCAATGACGGACAGTCACACACATGATGGAATACACACACTTCCAAAAAACCACCTCACAGACTTGAGATGTTTGTTAACCTGATAGAAAAATAATGGCTGTCTGATATTAACAGAAGTTATCAGAGAAACAATGGTGATTGAACAATTGAACAATAGTTTAAAAAGCACATCTACTGTTCCACCTGTGAGAGCTTAACCTACACGGACACGACAAACTGAAACGCACCGCCGATATGTGACGTAAATGGGCTTGCATTGGACTAATGTGTCTTTCTTTTTTTTTTAATGGTGATGAATTGAAATTCTCAACAATGCCTCATGATCATATTTTGTTTAAAGCTGTGGTGGTTTTCCTGTTTTTTCCCCCCAATAGTATTTCTTTGTAATTATTACTGCTGTCTCCCGTATGTTGTATTGTTTTGTCTGCATTATTTATTAGCTCACAGAGAAGTACGTACACAGCAGGGATGATGTGAAACCTTTGTTTGGAAGATTGAATACTATCAAACCAGTTGTTTTTCAGATTTAAAATGCTTTGCAGTTAAATAGAGCAAATTTCCTTTGTTCCTGGGTCCAGTTAAGACCTAGTTCTTTTAAGCAGTTTCTAAGATTATGTTCATCAGATATATGGAAGTTCTGGCTGGGCTTTGCAATTATGACTGTAGTATAGGGTCAGAATTTAATTAAACAAATGATGTACTATAAACAGCTCAGGGTCAACAAAGGAAGTGCTATGGAACAGGAACGATATACATCAACTGCTTGTCCCCATACTTTGAATTCATTTAGCCTCCCACGCCACCATTTTCTAAATGGGTCTATAATGCGTCTACATATTAAAACATTATAGCCAGACTTGAGAATCCAAACGCGTACTGAATCCGAACCCCCAGGATCAGCGTACTGAACCGAACATAACTGGCGGTCGCAAGTAGGAGCCAATGCTAGCCTACTTGGAAATGCTTCCCAATAACCACCTCTCCCACCTGTACCTGCCTTAAAAATTGCAAGATTGCTTTGCCGTGGTAACATAGAAACTAATAAATTTAGTGGAAACCATAGTTTATATTGCAATGTAACGAATTCATCATTTTTCGTTATTTTCTGGACATTTTCAAACAGTTTAGATGCTTTTTTGGATTCAGCGCACTGTTCTGTATTTTTCCCCAAGTGTCTACTGACTTACATGCCCCATTAAGTCACATACGGTAGGACTTAACCTTTACCCTTTTCAGGTGTAAAATCCGAAGATGTTCTGCTGATGCACTTTCTGTTTTTTTTTTAATCTGTTTGCCAGGAGATTGTCGCTGCTTTACATTTTTTTTACCTGTTGCCACAATTTTTTGAAGAACGTTTTTGGTTTAAAAGCATCAAATAAAGAGACTCTTCTCATCGGATCTGCGCAAAATCCCACATTTGGAAATGACTGTAACCTTGAGTAATATCCTTAATATTTCAACATGGCCAAACTTGACCTTCTTCACTGTGTGCAAGATTGGTCTTTTGTCATGAGTAATAGTGTAGACTTGTAGCCATTCAGACTGGAGAAGGTTACAGTATTATAATGCAAACCAGAAGACTTGCCCACATAGCATTTCTCTACAATTTGCAAGTCCAATCAGTTTGTCCCATTTATTGAGGCACCTGCTAAGGGAGCCTCTTGAAATTTCGCTTGATATCTGAGGCTCCAATTCTCAGTGGTTAAGACATTGGCCTGGTGATCGGAAGGTCATGAGTTCAAATCCCAGCACTGCCAAGCTACTGCTGATGGGCCCTTGAGCAAGGCCCTTAACC
>JAQMYM010000021.1:9876663-9891365 GCA_030014255.1 Parauchenoglanis ngamensis
AGAAGCACATTTCCTGAGAAGTTGTTCTAATGGAATGTCAGCCAGGGGTTCAGCCCACAGACTGCCACATAAACACCGCGTACACAGATACAACACACCCCTCATCGCACGATTCCAAGTACAGATGAGCAAGGCTTGAAAGGACATTACACCCTTCCAAACCACGTCAGGTTATTTATTTGTAAGACTATAGAATTCTTCAGCTAAGTGATCAGGCAGTTTCATGGCAGTAAGCTGCCCAGACTTTCAGATGGCATCAAATAAATTCATGATAAACAAAATCCATACACATTAGTATTGATATTGATGATAATGGTTCAGTAATGACACTTCAAAGACTTGTTTACGTGTGACTTGTTTGTGTCAGTCTTTGTTGCCCTTAATCAGCCTAGATTCAAGACATACTGAAGAGTTAATCCTGATGAATAAAATAAAAAATAAAAAAATCAAACAGCTTCTGTGCTTAGGTGAGAATGTGTACATGCAGACCGGGTGGGAAAGACAAAATTGCAGTTCTCATGTGCTATAGAGCCCCTGTTTACTGCTAGGACCTATGTAGTAGGGTGACGTGTGCTTAGCTACGAGTCAAATAGGGAAAACTCACCCACATGCTTGAGATACTGCCTTTAACTTCACGCTTGAATGATGTCCTGCACTGTTATTATAATAATGTAATTTTATAATTTTATTTCATTTGTTCTATATTGGAAGCTTCAGTTATTTTAATAAATGTCTTTTAATTAAGAGGAATTCGTTTCAGTGCATAAGTTTAAATTCAACACGTGTTTCAATGCCAGTGTGCTATTTTTCAGTCTAGGTGGGGTTTTTGTTGTTGTTTTGTTTTGTTTTTAATATATCAATGCCAATTTAGTTTTATTCAGTGCCAAACTTAAAGTCTCTGATTTTAATGACACTTCGTGCATTAAAGCGTTCATAATCTCACACATTACACCAGGAATTTGTGGATTTTCCTGTATGAGCGACATGTTCAGTCCTGCTGGAATGTGGTAAAACAGGACCGATGTACAATGGAAAACTGAAGGTATAAATTGTGCTTGTTTTAGCAGAGGGCAGCCAGACAGAGTGTGTGTGTGTCTGTTCTCCGTGAGGAGTCTCCACTGAGCCCAGCTGTGCAGAGTCCAGCCTGAGACTGAACATCTGGAGCCCCCAGCAGCGCTGCTGACAGACAGACTGAGGTCAGGTAAGAAGCCCTGTCAGGGAAACGCAAATTGAATAAAGCCACATGGATAAAAATATAATAGCATTTTACTCCAAACGTGATTGTCCTGTAAACTGATGTTAAAAGCTGAAATGATGCTTTTGGATTTCTTCAGATCTTGTTGCTTCTTGTGATTGGAGATGGGGAACGAAAGCTCTTCCCACCATATGAGAACCCAACGCTTACATTACTCTGACCTTCACATTGCTAACGCCTCTGCTAATAACATCTTCATTTACTCACACCCAGAACGCGTGACTTTGGATCCTACATATACTGGCAATAGCCTCTTAACAAGCTGCACAATCCCTGCATATCATAGCTGGATGTTTCGTGAATCTGAAGTAGACCATTACATCTCAATCTATGCGGTGGTTACATGGAATTTTCGAAACACATATACCACAATTGTTGAAAATTTCTGTGTTCCCCGTGGCCAGTCCATTATTGTGACAAATGATTACCAGGTCACGTTCCACAGAAAGGGAAATCCAAATGTTTGGGTGGATGAACAAGGCATAGATCATTCTGGAGGGACTAAATATTATGGGTGAAGTCAATATTATTATGAAATAAAGAGTTCACTACAAGGGCTGTCTCTATTCTCTGTGCTACATTCATGTAATACAATCTGTTTATTATGCAACCCGCATATCCTTCCAACTGTTCTTTCTGATGTATAAATGTCTTTTACTGATATTTTTGCAATTATTGTGGTATAGAAAGCATTACAAATACTAAAGCTGTAATGTACCAAGCTGTTGAAGCTTTTTGGTGGTTATTGATGTTGTTTAATATTGTTCATGTTATCACGTCGTGCTGCCACAATAAAACAAACACATGACTGCAAATGATTGAATCTTTAATTTGTTACATAATCTGGAGGATAACCAAACACAGGTAAAAGTGTCTCCAAATGGCACCAAATCTATCCAAATGGCATAATGTCTCTAAGGGCCCAAAGGCTCTAAAACTGCAGTAATGCTTCTAAAAATGGCGCAAAGCCTCTAAACATTGCAGACAAAATCTAGAAATAGCAAACATGTCTTAAAAAAAAAAATGGCACTAAAAGTACCCAGATGGCACAACATGAAATAAAAAACGGCAGTAGCATGAAACTCTGTGACACAATGTACAACTACACAAAAAAGTCTGCAAATTGTTCATTAACTATTTATCTTTATAGAAAGTAGAACCAGAGCCCTAACCAGAGT
The DNA here is from genome assembly GCA_030014255.1 of Parauchenoglanis ngamensis. Classification (NCBI taxonomy): domain Eukaryota; kingdom Metazoa; phylum Chordata; class Actinopteri; order Siluriformes; family Auchenoglanididae; genus Parauchenoglanis; species Parauchenoglanis ngamensis. The sequence goes on from JAQMYM010000021.1 coordinate 9,879,097, forward strand.
TAGGCTACATTGTCGCACACGCTCATTCACATAATAAAGGCAAGCAGACGGTGCTGTCTGTCACAGCTGCACCAGAATCTGCTGTGGTTACCAGAAATCCTTACTGCATACAAACATGGCTGCCAAGATCTCCATTTCCAGATGTACATGCTCCCACTCACCTGATTACCGATTCCCTACACCTGGATTAATCACAAAGCTCAAGTATTTAAAGACTTGACACACACACAAAAACAAAAGTTATAACTGTGGTCTCTTAATGAATTACACAAGCAGAGAAGAGGTTTGTATTCGCTGAACGGAGCAATACCTTTTTTGTAGAGTAAAAATCCAGCTAGAGCTGACATACTGTAGGTAAATGCAGAGGCTGACAACGAGCTACAACAGCAGGAAGACTGATCACAGAGGTCCCTCTGGGAGACGCTTGGGCAACAGCATTTGAGGGAGTGTACAATTTTGCAGTTGAAGCCAACATAGTTTGTTTAATTGGGATAGGCAGAGGGGGCAATATTGTGTAGAAGTACTGGCTCATGGCCCCTATAGCCCCGGTATACGGTGCTCTTACTAGGTATTCCGTACCACTGTCGCAGAATGTTAGGGAATCAGTGAGGAAGTGCTTCCTGCCTATGCCTGAGTCCATGTCAGGTTAACAGCATCATGCTCCTGATGCTCCTGATGCTCCCAGGTCTGCCAGCTAAATATTTTGAAGAGCACTCCAGGAGGAGCAGTTTTGGTTGGAGGTTCCGTCATGAGCTCTCTCCAGCGCAACTTGGCAGTGCTTTGAGTGTACTTCCGGACTCGGCGGAGATTCAACTTCCCAGTGTTCCTTGTGGTATGGTCAGTTCCGGTTCCTGCCGCACCGATCATAGGCTCATCACCATGAGCATTGCTGGCACATGTGCCTAATGAATGAGGATGCGGAGAGACTTCGGCTATGGACACACTAATACATTCTAGTTTTAAAACGCATCACTCTTGCTACATTTACACCTGCCGTCCACATTATTCCAGAGTTTCCGAGCCCCTCAAACAGCACGGATTTAAAATGCTCCTGGCCCCATTTCCGTTTAGTGTGGTTCAGGTGTAGATCTTTTCTGATATGAAGCAAAAACGCTCATCTGGACAGGGATCATTTTGGTTCCAAAACGCCATTTTTAAACTTATGGACATAGCCTTTAAAAAGAGACTCGACACACACTCAGTGCCGAGCATTACCAGCTGTGTGTGTATCTCCTCTGTTCCTGACGTGTCACTTTATCATTCTTTTCTAATGGTGAGATAACCAAGTGTCGGGACAGGAGTGGTAGAAGCACATTTCCTGAGAAGTTGTTCTAATGGAATGTCAGCCAGGGGTTCAGCCCACAGACTGCCACATAAACACCACATACACAGATACCACACACCCCTCATCACACGATTCCAAGTACAGATGAGCAAGGAAGATAGCTAAGTGTGCTTATCTACTAGTCATATATGTAAAATGTACCCACATGCTTGAAATACTGCTTTTAACTTCATATTTGAATGATGTTCTGCACTGTTTTGATAATAATATAATTTGTTCTATATTAGAAGCATCAATCATCTTAATAAATGTCTTTTAATTAAGAGGAATGCGTTTCAGTACCCAAAGTTAACTTCAGCACATGTTTCAATACCAGTGTTCTATTTTTCAGTCTAGGTGGGTTTTTTTTGTTCGTTTTGTTTAGTTTTTAATACATCAATGATCCCCATCTGGAGCCCAATAGCATGAGACTCTGCTATACAATCTGAAATTGCACAAAACATATCTGAAAAGTTGTTTTTTTTCATCTTTATACATGAAAATGTTAATCTTTATAATATACAGGGGCACATGATAAGACCTATACTTGTAAATAGTTTTGCCATACGTCTTCCTTTCAAGGCAGAGTACGCAGTGTTTTCTTCTAGCTGAGGCTTGGTCTCTCTTGGCAGAGGTTCAGGCGTCCACAATTGTCACTGCAGCTGGACACTTTACTGACAGTTGCAGCCTCCACTGGCTTGGATGCCCTATGGCTTCATCACTCCCAAAATCCACAATTCTAGACCTTGCAGTATCGTATGGAATCTCCCACACGGGTTCGAGGATAAGCAAGCATAACTTCTTAAAGTTAAAATAAACTTTAATACAAAGCTAAACCTAACCAATAAAGGAGGCTGGTCTCTAGAGCAAACGCTGGAAACGTACCTCTGTGCATGATTTTAAAAACCACCACAGCAGGACATTTTTTGCCTGCTCTAATTGGTTCATTTGACCTTATCGCTCTTACTCTAACGCCCTTCACTTCCTTCAGATGTTCTCCTAATTCTTTAAATCACCCAAAGATACTATAGATAAATAGCTAAAATAGATAAATAGACAATATAATAATAAGCAATATGAAAAGATAAAAATGTATTTTCTGATTACTTTCGACAGTAGCCACAATTCTTTCATCAATAGTTAGGTTGTGGTGAGGCTGCTAGTACGCCCTGCATGTGAACACGAGCTGCTTCCTGATGGACTTCACACTAAGAGCTAATCACAACCAGTGGAGTCTTATAGCCGGTCGTTCTGCTCAGCGTCTTTGACATTGCTCATGTGCAAGCTCCTGAATATTGACTCAAATAGCCTGCCATGACAGAGGCTGGGAATGCCGAACATAAATTACAATAAGTACAAAAAAAAATCACCATTACTAAATAGTTAACCAAATAATTGGTTGTTTATTATGGTTATATAATAGTAATTCTATAACATTTATGTTTATTTATCAAAGAGCCCATGTTGGCAAACTTGTTGCTGTTTATAACCACAGGAACCACAAGACATAATTACATTTACATTACTTACAAACATATATTTCCATTCTACACACAAAAATTTACAAAATTTACAAAATACAAAAGTTTCACAGCCTGTCTTTCATCCAGCTCAGGTTTGCTTTACCAGCAGGAAGCATCGCTTGTGATTTCCAGAGAAGCCAGAAATGAGCTGTAGCATGAGAAGCTATAAACCCTCTCTGAGATGAAAAATAAATGGTTTCTTAATTCCTCAGAGTTCATCTGAATGGCATTAACAGCTCCTCAGAAATTCTTCTCTAAACCTGTAGAGGAACATTTGCTAATGAGTTCCTGCGTGACAGGACGAGTCCCAGTTCATTACATCACATTGCAAGAAGGACGTTGGAATAAGATCCTGAGAGTTTTGCTGGAGCTGTACAGCGCCCCGTCATCTCCATCGTTAGGTGTAAGGTGGTCAGGGTTGCTGTCTTGAGTCAGTCGTTTCCTCATCTTGATTTTTCAATGAAATCATATTGAATATTATCTTTAGTCTTGGCTCATGCAATCAGCGATTTTGGATCCACACTACAGCTGGATGGCATGACAAAAATGCTCATATTGTGATAAAGTTCATCACAGTACATTTTAATAAGATATTATAATTATAATTGCACTACAGGTCTCACAGTTTATCTCATATCCAATACGCCACTCCGCTGTCCTCTGTGACTCCGCCCACACATGATCACGTTACCACAATGCTTTTATGTACAACAGGCATGGTCATTTTGCATTTGAATACATTTTAGACAATATGTTCCAACACAGACACTTGAGCAGATGCTTTAAGTTGACAACTTAATATAAAAGTGTGACATCATTGGGGTTTTTTGTGTGGACAGGGACTTTGAGAAGCTGCAGCCCCAGAAGCTGCCACTAGAGGACACTGCAGCTCCTCACTTCATGTGCCTGACAATCCTAATTATCCTTGTCCTACCTGACCTTCATAAACGAGTCCTGTATCATGGACTCTACCTCTTCTGTCAGCACACTGAAATCAGGCTGGCATACTGTATGTGGGCGACTTGCTCTCTCTCTCACACTCTCGTACAGAGTTTCATGCATCAGCTCTCGCCCTGCAATAGCACACAGTGCATCCAGCTGCTCCAGAGGTTCATGAGGGATGTCGGGACAGTGGAGAGCTTTAAGAACAGCTGGAGCAAATTTCCCAAAATGTGCAGTGGCACACAGGACAACTGGACACATCTTATCATGTAGCCGGTCAGCTACGGATTTAGCCACGGCAGTGTGAGTGTCCATTATGTATCCTGTTTTGGAGTGTACTTCCTGAATCGCAGCCAGACAGTCGTCCTCTGAGCACCATCCCGCCTGCACGTCCTGCTGTATCCTCTGTAATAAATCCTCTGGCACAGTAAAGTACTGCTCGTTCTCAAGGCTTACAAACAAGTCCCGGACAAGCTTACTATCCCCGCTGGAGGCATAATACAAAAACCGTTCGAGATTTGAAGACTTCAGAATGTCAATAGCGGGAGAATTTGACAGCAGGAGCTTCCTGCCTCGGAGATCATACTGGCCAGTAGATATAAAATCAGAGACCACGCAATTATGATTAGAGGCACAAATTATGTTCCTTATTGGGACGCCCATTTTTTTAGCGTAGACGGCAGATATGGCGTTTCCAAAGTTTCCAGTGGGAATGCACACATCGATGGGTTGCCCGAATTTCACCACACCATCTCTGAGGAGGTCCAGGTATGCAGAGCAGTGGTAGACCACCTGCGGAAGCAGCCGTGCCCAGTTGATGGAGTTAGCTGTGCTAAGAACAGTGGCGTATTCCACTGCAAAGTAGCCTGCCAGCCTTGAGTCACCGAACATCCCTTTGATGGTTCTCTGACAGAAGTCAAAGTCTGAGAAAACACTGACAGACCTGGTGTTGCCCCCCTTGAAACCAGTCATCTGCACTTTCTGTATGGCACTAACGCCTTGCTCAGGGAAAAACACCAACACACCAATACGCTGCCTGTCACTTTCTTGGAGGTTGCTGAACCCACTAAGAACTGCACTTCCTGTGTCCCCAGATGTGGCCACAAGGATCAAGTAGTTGCACATCTGTGGAAGGCAGTGAGCAAAGAGCTGTGGCATCAGCTGAAGTGCCAGGTCCTTAAAAGAAGCAGTCGGCCCGTGGAAAAGTTCCAGAACATACTGATCCTCAGCAAGATGCTTCACAGGTGCCACTGATTTGCTGGCAAAGTGCTGTCCATAGGCTCGGTTAACCATAGAGCGAAGTTCTGATGGCGCGATATCCAGTGGATGTATGCACTTCTCAAGTATGATCAAAGCACGCTCAGGATAAGACATGTCCACTAATCGTATCCATTCTGAAGGTTCCAGTTTTGGGAATCCTTTATGAGGGACATACAGCCCACCATCAGGAGCTAATCCCTCCACAACAACGTCACTGAAGAACTTCATGCCACCGTTTGATGCAGGTCTCTGGCTCCTGGTGGAGATGAAAGTCTCCGATTCAGAGTCCTGATATTTCTCTAGAACTCTGACGACTTTCTCTGCTACTTCCTCTACAGTGTCCCCCCTTCCACAAAACACTCTAGCATCCAACCACTTCTCATAAAACTGCTTTCGGTACTCTAAGATCTCCCTCATGGAGGCACCAGCACCCTGACCTACGATTCTGTTCACCTTCATTCTGCACAGCCTCTCCACAATGTCTTCATTGTCCACATCCAGATAGAGAGCGATTCCTGAGCGCTTCAGGTGCTGCATAGCGTCCGAGTGAAGCGGGCTCGAACCCGTAAGTGAGATCACGCATCCAGAGGCGGAGAAGTTGCACACAGCTTGACCCTCTTCATCAATAAAACGTTCACCTCCAACCTGGGCCAGCTTCTCTGCTACAGTCATCCCCCAAGTCTTTTCCAGAACATCATCGTCTATATCGATTATAGGCTTCTTGAGCCTCTGGGACAAAATTCGTCCTACTGACGTCTTCCCAGCCCCAGGAGGACCCATGAGGAGAATGTTCCTCTCCTGAGGACTCTTTGTAGACAAACATGATGGTGTTATCATGTACAAAGGATTGGAGATTCGATGATACCTCAGTTTCTCTGTTTTACACAATAAATGACACAAGCATCTAGTCATCATCTTTTTTAGGAAACGTATCTGAGGAAGAAAAAATGATAACGTTTCAGTGGCATTAGTTAGGAATATTACGTAGATGTAGCTTCAGTGGTGGATTTAAAATATATTTAATGAAAATAGAAACACAGCATATAGGGGCCATATATAATTACACTTTAGCTGTAAAATAGTGGCACCTGCTGGTGAGATGGTTTACTTCAGGTTAACGAACATGCCATTTAATGGCTGGGAAACGTCTGTTCCTATAAGGTTCAACATTTTAGTTTTTTTCCATTTTTGACCTTGTTTCGGTGTAAATTCCTTCCATGTGTTTTTATACATTTAAACACATCAAACAATCTTTTCCTTTTTCTGAGGACTGTTGGTGCCTAAATGAAATGGGCAGTGGTAGCTCAGTGGTTAAGATATTGGACTAGTGCTCGGAAGGTCGTGAGTTCAAATCCCAGCGCTGTCACTGATGGGCCCTTAACCCTACAACTGCTCAGCTGTATAAATGAGATCTAAGTAAGTCGCTCTGGATAAGGGTGTGTGGTAAATGAAGTGAAATAAGAAATCTTCCAAGCTATGACACATAACAATTAATTACATGGTATATAAAATTAGCTGATTTTAAAGATTAACAGCAGTAAAATATTTCACTAAAAGCCAAAAGTGTGGAACTTGTTTTTAAGGAATCACCGCGTCTGTTCTTCATTTGCAAGAGATGGGATCTTTTTCCTGTGGAACTAAAAACGCCAGTAGCTAATGCCAGACCGTCAGACTAGGCTTGGGTAGTGTGTGAATTTTTTTTAATTACGATTCTGATCCTGCTTATGAAATCCTCGTTTCGATTGCAAAATTATAAAAAGAAAAAAAAAGAAAAAGAGGTCAAATGTTGAAATAACAAAACTATCTTTATACTTTTAGGTGTTAACTGGACAGTCACACTGTTGTGACATTAGTCATGCATGTTAGCTCAAATTTAAACACGTAGCTATGTTGTTGCAACGATGCGTGATGACATAAGTCTTTGCAGATGTGTAGCCTTTGTTTGCGATAATAAAGGCTGATCATATTTAAGAACCCATACGCAGAACTGTTTTTTATGGGTACCTGATATTACTTCGATATTTCTTTGCCCAAAAACTGCCACTTTTCTTTTAGAAATAAGAATGGATGTGTTGAGCTGCACTGCTGTTTGGTATGTGGACATGTAGGTCTGTCTGCCAGCTTGAAGAATGACTATTACACTTCGCAGTGGTTCGGCTCTGATGCTGCGCTACAGCCAATCGGACGCGCTTATTTAGAAGTGTGCTGACAGCCTGCTTCTGATAATGGGGAAAAAGTGAATCTAAATGTTAATGCCGAACAGAAAAACCTGTCTGCGATACAACACTATAATTTACTGCCTTAAAAAGTTTAAAACACTGTTGGAGAAAATTGGGAACATTTGGTTCATGATGAGGCACTAGGGGGCACTAATGACCTGACTAACCACTGATCGTATTTAAGTTAAATGGGAAATTTTACATAAAGCCATAAGAGCGCTGTACCTGACATAGCTCCATTTTTTATTATTATGTTTTTATATGTATCTTTCACCAGTAAATGTATACACAGTGTCGCTAACATAAATCATCGGACCATAATTACCTTTTAGAGTAAAGCTTTAAAAATACACTGCACGCATCGTTCTAGGTAAAAGGGTACTTGAGGGAACGTCTCACCCCAGTGATGAGGAAAAGTACAGTTTAGTACTGAAGAGGGAGTAAATGTTACTCCACAATGCATCACATTTATTCATCTAAACTCAGTTTTAAAACATGTGCGCAATCCCACAGAGACATTTGTTATTAACGCGGAGTCACAATCTGAGAGCATTTTATATCGAATATATATTCGTCAGGTGTCCACCGTGTGGCACGCGATTCCAAGCAAATAATAAACAATAAATAAATATATTGATTATATTCCACATTAACTGTTTTCTATTTAATGTACGGAACATGGCTGCCCTCGGAGTCGCACCGTACTCACTATACAATGAGAAATAAAGGTTTCAGATCTGTAACAAGTCTCTCGTCGAGCATTTTCGGCGTAACGACGATGGGAAGATTGACACTCAGCAACAAAGCATAAAGAAGAATAACTGAAATACGGACAGATCTTTAGGGTGCAAATTCCAGTTATTTTTCACAATAAGACTACTCTAGCTCTAATATATGTACATAAAAGTACCAGTGTCTAGATTTTACCCGTATTAAAATTATACTGTGCAGGATTATCAGTTATGGAGATTTGTAGTTCCTTAATCTTCACTGTGGCAAAATTATCATATCATTTCAGCTCTGGTGCATCAAACAAGCCAGAATGAATACAGTACAGTGCCTGTATTATAATATTATATCACTACACTCTTGATAAAGAATAATAATAATAATAATGCCTTTTAGCTAGGAGGGTAAATTACTCTGAAATAGCCCTTTATGTATATTCAGTGAGGGTGCCAATACTTTAGGACAGCACATAAATGTATTCAGGGTATTTTAAATCAACACAACGTTAATAATATCCTTATTAACTTCATTTAGTACCAGTATAAGGTCTCTCGCTCTCTCTCTCTCTCACACACACACACACACACACACACACACAACAATAAAACTACATAAAATAAAACAGCAATGTATTGTATAATATGATTCGCTATAAAATGTTCCTATAAAACGTGTTAATGATTTAATACGTACATTTCAATTTACAGCGCTGGCACGCGCACAGGTCCCGTGCGTGTTTTGTAAACTCTGCCACGTGTTACTGCATCAGGAAGTGGCCAGGCGACACCGGAAGTTAACGCAAACACAGCGGTTTTACATTTTACTATTTAGTTTTTTAAATAATATTAAAATGATTAGATTTGTTGTCGTATCATATTGTCGCAGTGTTTTCCCAAAGCAGTTCGTTTTGTAATAAACATTTCTTTTTGTTTGTTTATGTGTAACTAAACTCCAGTAGGGGGAGTTGTTGCTAAGCAATAGTTCTCATGGCAACGTTTAAGGAAACAAACTGCTCTGTATCTACGCTACGTGCAAATACAGCGGTCTGTAAGCGATCTGGTTTTTAAAGATTTATTTTTATTTTAAGTATTTTGTTTTATTATTATTTTTTTTATTTTTATAAAAGCCACAATGCCGAGTGTAATCCATCCTCCTGAGAGCATTTATAACCTTATTCCCAGAGAGGAGGTGAAGACTGAAAAGGCTCCGAGGTAAGATTAGTTCATTTTGTACTGAGAGCTAATCAAAACACGACAAAGGATTTAAAATCATAATAACTATCAATATATAACATGCTATATTAAATAAACACTGTACAGTAATAAGCGTGGTTAGACTGTGCATTTTACATTTTTAACATTTTAGTGTACTCTGTACAGGAAGACAATTTTGTAACATAAAATCCTTTCATATGTAAGGAATAAACCTCTGTGTGTGGTGCTGTTACAGGACACTAATCAACAGCAGGGTGCTGAGATGAAGCAGGGCTACTGTTACCACGCTGCAGTTGATTATTTCCTATAACAGCACTGTTTTATTGCTCTTACACCATTTTTTTATTATTACAAATGATGCATCACAATTTTTATCCGTTTATAGTTACATTTAATGTTGTGCAAATAGACACAAATTAGGCCTCTCTTTTTTTTCTTTCTTGAACTTAATCAGACAACAGAAGAAAAACTGAAGCATAATCCCATCTGTCCTGAACATTTAAATTTGCAGCAGACACTAGATCCTACTGCCATAAATGTTAAATAAACTTCAATCGATGATTATTATCTTTTCTTTCTTAAATAACACTCTGTTAAAATTCTCTTCTCTTCTGACCAGTGTATAAACACACACACACACATGCGCGCACACACACATGCGCGCACACACAGCTGGTTAATTATTGCATTACTCAGATTAGTAAGAATAAAATAAGACTCATGTCCAGCGTGTTGAGGTCATGTGACGAATGATGTCATGTTTATTTTCAGGTACACGTCCAAGTTCAGGGAGCAAATAAAGCAGGAGAAGCAGCAGAACAAAGAGTCCAGCAAGACGATGGGTCCAGCTAAAGTGGAAATGCCTTCTCCGGATAAATACCTGCTGAAACACTCCAAAGAACCCAGACTTCCTGAGAGTAAGAGTGGAGTGTTGCTGTTAAAATATCGTTTTCCTGAGAACAATAAGAGGCATGATAGGTGCAGGGAACCCTGTCCAGTTTTTATAGAAATGAAGGTATTTCACAAAAAGAGAAGAAATTAAGCAGTAGATAAGTAAGGTAATGAGTAGGGCCTTAACTAAGTAGGTATTCGCCTCACCAGCAGCCTGTAAAAGTGATGAATGAAAAAATAAAGATGGTAAAAATATCGTGTCGCAATACATGAAAACATCTTTATGATACATGATGTATAGATCTGCTGAGATTTCTGCTAATAAAGAATTAAAAAAAGGATTTCACCCAAAAAAAACAAACAAACAGAATGAAAGACATGAAACAGTCGGTATAAATGTGCACTCGCTTATTTTTTACAGCAATAGTGAAGGTGTCATAAAAGCATTAATATTTAACAATAATGAGGATTTATTAAAAGTAATAAAATAGTATCGTGATGTCAGTATGATGTCGTGTCGTCGCCCAGCTGTGGTGATACCTCTCGGGTTATAAGCGCTATGTTATTACAGTTTATGAGGTTCGTGTTCTCTGAAGCGTGTACATTGTTGTGATTTCTCCTCAGAGAAGCCTTTCTTATACAGAGGCGACGTCCAGCCCAGGAAGCCGCAGGTGCCCGCTAAAACCGAGCAGCCGCTCATGGGCATCCACACCAAGAGAGACTTTGTGAGAAGTAACGCGGTGGAGAACATAATGGCGGTTCCACGTAAACCCCGGCCTGCGTACGCACACACCAAACAAGGAGACAAGGAGCTGCTGGAGAACTCGGGCCTCGTCCCAAAGTACATCAAGAAAAAGGCGAGTGAGAGGAAGGTGTGGAGGAAGGTAGAGAAGTGGAGCAGGGGATCAGTAGATTATAAATATGTGTGTGTGTGTGTGTGTGTGTGTCAGGATTACGGTCAGACCCCGAAGTACCTGAGCCAGAGGCAGGAGGATGTGAGGAGAGCACAGGAGGAGTACGATCACTACGTGAAGGAGAGGATGAAGGAGGGAGCCATGAAGCAGCTCACTGAGGGGGAGCGCCAGGAAATACTGCATGTGAGTCTCACACACACACACACACACACACACACACACAGTGCATTCTATATTGTATATTTGTTCCTGGAACATTTTTTAAACATGTTTTCCACACACATTATTCAGCAGATTATAGAATAGCACTTGATCCAGTGCATTCCGTTTACTCATGCAGAAAACCTATAACATTTACATTATTTGGCAGACGCCCTTATCCAGAGCAACTTACATATACCTCATTCATACAACTGAGCAGTTGAGGGTCCCATCAGCAATAGCTTGGCAGTGCTAGGATTTGAACTCATAACCTTCTGAGCACTAGTCCAATGGCTTAACCACTGAGCTACCAGACACTGAAGGGGTGTGTGTGTGTGTGTGTGCGTGTGTGCGTGTGTGTGCGTGTCAGGGTCTGAAGAAGAACTGGGATGAGCTGCATCATCTGTACCAAGGCCTGTCTGTGGTCACAGATACACTGCCTAAGAAGCACAGGAAGGAGAGACTGGAGGCAGAAATGAAGCAGCTGGAGAAAGACATCGAGCTGATCGAGAGATACAAAACCATCTACATCACTACACCCTGATCAGCACTCGCCTGACGTCCCGGATTAATCACACTGTATAGCTGCCTTCACCTGGTCACCAGCATGAGCTTTTTAATCCGTTAGTGTTAGCGTCATGCTGCAGTTCTTATGAAGAGAAATAAAGATTTTATGTTGTAACTGATGCACTGCTTCTCCTTATTCTCTTTTAATCCATTTATAGTTACTCGTCAAAACACTCGGAGACGTGCTGTTATAGGAGTGTAATCAGTGTTGGTAACAGTTTGTGGCTCAGTATTTTAGTGTAACAGCACACACACACACACACACACACACACATATATGGTGTTTAGGGGAAGGTCACTTCAAGGCTACATTTCTGGGTGTGTTCTCTTGTACATAATAACTTGGGCATGACCGGCAATGCACACTTTTCCTCTGACTAATCCACTCAAACACACAGAGACAGACACGCACTCCCTCACACACAGACACGCACTCCCTCACACACACAGAGACAGACAAGCACTCCCTCACACACACACACAGA
>JAQMYM010000021.1:9891465-9907968 GCA_030014255.1 Parauchenoglanis ngamensis
AACAACCGCTCGACTAAGTAAAGAGAAACAACAGTCCATCATTACTTTAAGACATGAAGTGACTTTTAAGTAATAAACATAAAGAAAAAAACATTGACTTAGAAGGGGTGTCCAAACTTTTGACTGGTAGTGTGTGTTTAAGATAGGGGTATAAGTATCATGTCGAGTACACAAGTTGATGATTTTGAGATGAAGAATCAGTGAAATGTATTCAGTCGGTTGGATTTGGATTTATTCTAATCACTCTGGTGATGTGATTACGTCACTCTCTACATAACTAGGTACAGTGCCTTGCTCAAGCTCTGTCCAATGAGATGGAGACTGCTGGTCTTGCCAAGGCTTGCCATACACTCGCAATCAAATTGAGGTCCAGGCTTTGACTGGGCCGGTCTAGCACAATCACATTCTTGGAGCTACTCCATTAACAACTTTGGCACTATACTTAGGGTTGTTGTCCTGTTGGAACCTAAACTTCTGCCCCAGTCTTAAAATTCGTTATATCATAATAATGGATATAATGGTGCTCAACATATGGGATGTTATTTTCATGATGCTAGGTATATCGATAGGTATATTCTCTAACAAACTGACGCTTTCCCTGAACAGGTGTATTTATATTGAGATCACACGACACTTTAATTTCACACAGCTGAACTCCATTCAACTAATTATCCGACTTCTGATCTGATTTAAGTCAGATTAATATTAGGGCCTATCTTGTGTAAATTCGTGACGTATTATCCCAATTAAGTTCCAGTTTATAACACAACAAGATGTGGAAACGTTGAAAGGGGGTGAATACTTATGCATGGCACTGTGTCTGTGGAGAAGATTCCAGCAACGTTATATCTTCAGACATCGAAAAATGCTGTTTTCATAACGTGAACATTTTAATACAAAATAAAATGAAAGCTCATGTGTACTGCTTAACCAGGCCTGACTTTTCTACTTTTTTCTCATTTTTCCTTATTATACCAGTCTAGATAAGTAACACAGAGTAATATCGCCATCTACTGGATATTTCAAGTAAGTCTGTAATGCATGTTCAGGAAACTACGAGCAATTATGTGGATCATCATTTATCAATAAAAGTTCAGCTGTGTTTTAGGACAGCATCATTCCTGAATAGTACATGAACTCGTTTTTGGAAAACTCATGATGTGATTACTTAAATTTGCATTTAAGTATCTAAAAAAAAAAATCCAAACCAAATTTCACTATTACAGATCAAACCATGTAAGAGCAATAGGGTGGAGGTGTTGCTTTTCCGTGTGGTGTGTTTTCTGTATGTCATTAATGAAAAGCAATACTGTTTGTATAATGTATTTTACATTTTTTCCCCCACAGGTGTGCTTGCATTTTGCTCTGGTACGGAATCTCCTCCATGGGTAGCAAATTGTCTGACTTTAAAATAATGCTCTGTTTAATGTTTTCATTTTTCCATAGTCTCCCAGGTCGATCCTGAGCTTGGGTTACTGGCTGTGCAGTTTCACATGTTCGTGTGGGTTTTTTCTGGGTTCTCCAGGCTCCTCACATTATCCAATAGCATGTAGCTAGGAGGATTGGCTATGCTAAATTGCCCGTAGGTGTGAATGTGTGTGTGGTGGTTGAGTTCTCCCACCATGCACCCAGAGGTACTATGATAGACCAATGACCAGGACAAAGCAGTCACTGAAGAGGAAAGAAAGAACAAATGAATATTAGTTTTGTCATGTAAAAAAATTGTATGTCATACTGTTGGTATTTGTGCTTGGGTGGCTGCCTTATTCCTAATTAACTTTGCTAGTATAAATAAGAATCTACAAGGTTTTTTTAAAATTATTATTATTATCATTCTGTTAGCTGATCTAGCAACACTGATGAGAGCCTCTCTATAGTTAAGAAATCTCTCCCTTTTTGAAAAACTCACTCTTTCAGTGCTTGTGCACATACATTTGGGGGTCTGGAGTGCTGGAGAACCCACAAACACTGAAATAAGAGTTTCTTTTGAGCTGTCTATTTCCGAAAAACAACGTGTTCAACAAACTGTTCAGATTTGCTCCCCTTTCTATGTCACAAGGGGAGCTCATTAGAATGATCCCGCCCTCTGTCTGAGTATCTCCACTCACAGCTTGAGAAGGAGCGGAAAGTCATGAATATTGGGGATGAAATTGCTATCTTATTGGCTGGAGGAAGAGGGGGCGGGGTGAACAGCTGCTCAGTATCATTTAAAGGAACAAGTGCTCAAACCTGTATCCACTTCTTTAACATTAACAAGTCTAAATTTACAAAAATAGATTTTAATGGAATATTATTATAATACTTTACAACAATAATAACACTTTGAAGCAATAGAAATAACAGAAAAGTTTGATATGCATTATGTTTCATTTACAAATATCATATATATGAAAATATCAAAATGTTCATTAAGGTGCTTTTACAATTGAATTGAGATAGAGACATTAACTTCACAGATTGTAGATTTACACATTACTAAACATCACTGAACATTCTGAAATAACAAAATTGAGTTTCCGGTTTTGTTTTTTTATTATTATTATTATTATCTTATGTTATAGTTCTCTTGCTTAAGTTTAGAATCTAAACAATGTAATTACCACCTCATTTGAGACAATAAATATCAACAGATAATGTATAATCATTATCTCTATACAATAAATGATTAAAAAAAAAAAAAAACTCCCATTGTGCCTTAAAGGAGGATTGTGCAATATGTTGCTCACATTTCCTGAGAGTATTTAATGCTGATTAATTTAGTAGATTTCAGTAGTAGGACTTCTTCTTCCTTCAACAGTCAATTCAGTTCAATTCAGCTTTTAGTGGACTTTTTCACAAAGCAGCTTTACAGAAATTTTTATATTTATTAAACTCTAATGAGCAAGCCAGAGGTGATGGTGGCAAAGTCCTTCAGACGACATGAGGAAGAACCCTTGAAGCAGGAAGCAGACTCAAAAAGGAACCCATCCTCATCTGGGTGACACCAGATAGTGCAATTATAAATCATTTCTCTTCTATAACTGTATACTATAAAGTCAAGCAGAGTGTTAAAAGCAGTGGCAAACATTGAATGAATCAATTCATGGCAGCATGTGTGTAAATTCAGTAATACATAAATTTAGCTTCATCTGCATTTCTTGTTGTCCACAGTTTTACAGATCATTATATCATGTACAGGTTGTCAAAAGGCCAAATTGAATCTTTGCTGATATTAAGAGCACCTTTCATAAAAACTTTCACTCTCTTTCTAAAACTTAACAATGTGTTGTGCATCTATAATAAGTAATAATAATAATAATAAGTTGTCACATATATGGATTCAAACATGTACAAGCATGTTTCTTTCTCAATTTCTCCACTGTTTCTACTCATCAGAGATATCCATAGGTATATACTGTATGTTTTGGTGCAACCCTGTCCAGTACATCACAAATCTTTGTTGTAGTTAAGAGAACCACGTCAGTTACCTTTAAAAAGCCAGACTTTAATGTGTCTCATTAACTCTTACACAAGTGTTCCTTTATTATCTTTCACAGATTCAGAGCCTAACTGTCGTTTGATTGACATCGACCCTCTTTCCACGCCCTCTTTGCAACCCTCTTTGGTTGCCAGAGCGTCCATCACCTGCTGTTGCTTGGGGGTCCACTTAGAGCATAGTCTGCAGATCAGGTCCTTCGGCCTTGAGGGCGACAGAATCAACATCACCACGGGCTCAAGGAAGACGTTGCAGCAGCTGGAGACAATGGCCTCACGCCTCCAGGTCATGTTGCTGTCCTTGATGAACCCGACCACGTGAGATACGTTGTACGGTGTGTAGCATACCACAAAGACCATGAGCGCTGAGAGTTCCATGGCCAGGATGCGCCGCTTGTTGCCGGCTGAAAGGCATGACCGTTTCACCAACGCTAGACAGCGCAGGGTGCAGAACACAGAGAGCAGGAGTGGCACGGCAAACAGCACCACTGCCATCTCTAGGCGTAGCGGCAGCAGCACATCCAGCTGCTCACGCGTAAAGTTCTCATAGCACTGTGACGTGTTGGGCATAAATGGAGACACAAAATAGGCCCCTTTCTCTGCTACCAAAGCTAAGCTGAGATGCAGAAGCACTAAAGCCCACAACAGAGCACTGACGATGCAGGATGTGCGAGCACGGCGATAAAGTTTATAGCTGATTGGAAAGGCGATACTCAGATAACGTCCCACAGCCACAGCTGTCAGCAGGAGCCCGCTGCCATAAAGCGAGGCCACAACAAAAAAGTTGTAAATCGGACAGAGCAACTCCGGTAGGATCCATATTTCAAGAACCGTATAGGCGGACTTCACAGGCATCCAGGCGACCAGGACAAGGTTGGATAAGCACAAGTTGATAGTATAAACCACATTAGGAGTGGCGCCATGTTTCTGAGCTTTACGCACATAGACAAAGAAGACCAGAAGGTTGGCAGGGAGGCCAAGCAGGAAGGTGAAGGAGTACACGGTCAAGGAGATGCAGTCAAACGCAGAAATAAGCGTCATCCTTGCTCGCACTGGAGATCAGAAATACGTGTAGATATCCCTGGTTGCTGGTCATCCATTCAAAACCCATATGTAGAGGTGCTTCTTGTAGGAGATGACTGATACTTGATGTAATCCAAGGTGATATAGTACAACTGAGAGAGTGAGAGAGAGAGAGAGAGAGAGAGAGAGAGAGAGAGAAATCAACAGGAGAGGCAAAAACAACAAAATGATGTCAAGCCAGTGGAAAGATGGGTGTGTACAGTATGTGTGTGTTTAAAGGAGGCTGGAAGGTGTGTTGAGGGGCTTGGCTCGATTTGGCGTTGAAGCAGACTGAGTGGCCGCTCAGGCAGCAGTAATGGGACAAGATGGCATTTGTGCAGCCCAGTCCTGCCTTAATTGCCTTCAGTGCAAACGACAACGGGAAGGCCACATCAGCCCCCTTTAGTGAAATGATTCAGAATAATTGAGCTTTTCAGGATGCTGTGTCCATTCAGATACAGCTTGATCTCTCTAAGTGAAAAGAAGGTTAAATCATAAAGCCATAAAAACCAACCGGTTGATGGTATTATCGGGGGGGAGGGAAAAAGACTCCGAATGCAGATGATGGGATGATGGTGGTTATTGAGCAATAAGAACTAAATTTATGTCTTTATAGGAGAGGGAGAAAAGCATGTCAGTTGGTAGGTTTAAGCCTTTTTGTAAGTGCATGTGTGTTAATATGTGCGTGCACATGTGTCGAGTGTTGTGCGTAGTACTGTGTACACACAGGCAAATCTATTTTCATCACTGATGTTTATACAGTTTTGTAGGCAGATCTGATTGTGTAGGCTGAAGAGATGTGAGGTGTTATTCTTTGCTGTATGTAAAATCATACGCTGATGATGTTAAAAAAAATGCTTCAGTCATGGCTTTTTTTTTCTTTCTACAAATCTTTAATATCCTAGCATGATTCAATATAATAATAATAATAATATCCTAGCATCAGTTCCACGCTCCTACAATAGGCCTCGCCCCACATTTCTATTGTTCTCAGTTCTCTAAGTCCTCTTTTAACACTTTGCCCATCGCTCAGTGCGTACTGCTGTAATATGCATGGGTAATCATATTACTGCGTGTTGTTTATTTGTTTTTGGCCACCAGTGGCTGTAATGGAACCAGCTTCACATCACTCATGCTGGGTGAGGAGGTCTGCGGTGCAGTCAGTGCTCCAGTTCATCCCAAAGGTGTTCAGTGGGGTTGAGGTCAGGGCTCTGTGCAGGACACTCCAGTTCTTCCACTCCAACCTTAACTTTAACACCATGTCTTCATGGAGCTGCTTTGTGCACAGGGGTGTCGTCATGCTGGAGCAGGTTTGGGTCTCTTAGTTCCAGTGAAGGGAAACTACAACGCTACAGCGTGCATTCTATACAATTCTGTGCAACACTTTGGGGAACAATCACATATGGGTGTGATGGTCAGGTGCCTACATACTTGGACATATAGTGTATATACAAATTGCCAAGTTTTCGGTAAATTAAGTATGTAACACAAACAATTTACATACAGTTGATAATCACTGATAAAAATATAACACAGAGACTGTACATATTTTAAAAAAACCTTTGCAGAATTATACATTTATATCAAATCAACTATGTAAATTCATACACGTTTACGTGCTCAGATGTCCTGGGCAGGCCTTAGTAATATTTGCACATTGTTGACTGTGTTTAAAGGCTATGATCGTCCTTATTTTATCTCCCAGGAAAACAGTAAGGTCAAGGAAAACAGGCAAACTACTTTATCAGTACGAATCCTTCACGTTGTAAAAATTTCATGACGTGGATGAGTCCCTAAGCGTCAACTCTACGTCAGCTTCCGCCTTGCAAAGTTCAGGATGACCTTAAGCAGTAGTTGAGCCATTTTCAACCCATAAAATGCAGATATTTATTTTTTAAAATGGTAATTTTGTCAATATTGTTAAGTGTCAATTAAGTGTGCAGTACCTCTTTAACTCTCATATGCTGAGATCTATTAATTAATTCAACTTCTACCTCTTATTACTTACACTTGCCTGTGTTCAGGGAAAACAGTCCACCCTGATGTAGAATTTCATTCCGAAATATACAGAAATTCTTGGAAATTCTTGCAGGCATGCCAGTGAATTTGTAGATCGGCCAAATTTCTTCCTGTCTTACAATTTCTATGCACCAGAATGGTGCTCTTGGTTGGTCTACTGGTTTAAACTTCTCTTCAGAAAGACATGTAGGGTTTTCTTTTCAGTCATATGTGCAGACTGTACAGACCAAAACCCGGCCCTCCTACATGATGCACAGTGTACTCAGGATGCACGGATGCAATACGAACAGTGACAACTGCTTTTTTGTTAACAAACAATGTTGTAATGATATCACGGTTCTGTTAAATACATATTGGCTAATATAACAACAGAAACGGCAACATTCAGCCAACTTACAGCTGAAGTGCAGGCTGGAGAAGAAAAAGAAAAAAAATGTTGAACAGAATGAATGAACAGATAATTATACAAATGCAGTACGAACAAGAGTTGAGACTAGAGATGTGCACCAAGGGGATACGGATTAAACAAAAAGCAGTTACGGAATAAAGAAATGTTAAGGAAACTGATGTTGATTAACGTGAACGGAGGTTTCTGTGCAAAGTTAATTCATTTAGCCTTAATAGCTGCCTGGTCAGGATCATAGTGGCTTAAATTAGGATGTTAGGTTGGTTCTATTTTAGGAAACAGAAATTAACTCAATTTCAGAATCAAATTAATCCCTACAAACAACGGGTACGAACAAAAATAATAATAACTGCAAGAACGGGGTTAAAAAATAGTCTTGTGCACATCTCTAGCTGAGACTAAGGATGAACTTTCCAGTGCTTGGAAAATTGACTAGACTGGAAAACACTGCTGTGGTAAACAGAATAATACTCTCCAGATTGCATGAACATTGCCTATTTTATTATCTTACATGTGCACTCTCAAAAACAAATTCTACGTACTGTATGTGTAACATGAAGCTGATTCTGATTCACATAATACACTTGAGGTCTCGAATCCTTCGCATAACATTTCAAACAAAGTAGTGAAATATCGTATCATGACAGCGCACGCAAACAGCAACCAAAGAAAGCAGAACAAATAACTGCACTGCACTGCACTGCACACAGCCGGGTTGGGAAAAGACAGCTCCTAGCGAGCCGGCCGTGTAAATATCTGATGGGACGGTGGTCTCAGTCTGCGGAGTTCATCTGGAGCTTGTGCATGCCACTGGAGTTGGTGAGAGGCAGCACTGCTGAGGGTTCGGCTTCGTTTTGAGCCGAGTTCAGGCGCTGGCGCGTTTGCATGCTCCGTTGCTCAAGAGACAGTGCTTCTTGTTTCCGCGCAAGATCCTCAAGCATCCGAGCTTCGTGTAGCTGCAGAGCCAGTAATGAGTCCCTGGTAAACAGAAGAGAGAGAAAAGATGCCGGATTTCAAGCTTTCTAAGCAGTAAAATGAAGCAACCTTATATTTTTAGATGCCAAATAATTGAGATGCTTTTCTGTTAGATACATGCAGGTTTAGATTTTAATTTAGATTTCTAATTGAAATCTACAGGGGGTCTAAAAAAGTCAGGAGTTCTGAAAAAAACTTTCTAGACGCCTTAAAATTGAAATGCTTCTCTGTTAGATACAGGCAGATTCAGCTATTCTGCTTGTCTTTTTTTATTCCTGTTTTTTTTGTTTTTTTTTGCAAATATTTGGTTTATGTGAACGGCGAGCGGAGCTCAGCTCTGATACTGCTACTTAAATATATGGCATAATGTCAATAACAATATAAGGATGTACAGTCAGGTTCATAAGTATTTCAGCAGTGACATAATTTTCATAATGGATTTGAAATGAAGCCATCAAGACGAGACTGAAGCGTCGACTTTCAGTTTTAATTCAAGGGGTTTAACAAATATATCTCATTAACCGTTTAGGAATTACGGACATTTTTTACACAGTCCCTCCATTTTCAGAGGCTCAAATAATTCATAAGCAGTTTAATGGCCTGTTTTCTTCGTTATTTCATGACAAATTAAAGATATAAACGGCCTGGAATTGATGCCAATTTGCATTTGGATTTTTGTTAAAACCCCTTGAATTAAAGCTGAAAGTCGACACTTCAATCACCTCTTGATGGCTTCATTTTAAACCAGTTGTGGTGGTGAACAGAGGCAGAATAAGGAAAATCATCTCACTGTCCAAATACTGTTTAATCTGACTGTTTTTACTGTTGCAATGTGAAAAGAAACGGTAGTTTCATGTAGCTTTATGAACTGTATATGCCTGTTAGTGGTTTATGACGTACCTGTTTGAACTAAACATTCAACAACTAACCGTCAGTGAAATCAGACTTATGGAATACCAGAACACGTGGTGGATTTAGATCAGAGAGACTCACTGAGCTTGTGCAAGCTTCTGTTTCAGAGCCGAAACAGAAGAAGAAAGCTGTTTGGCCTCCTCCACCAGCCCGTACTGCACCTGCGAAAGTTGTATTAGAGTGGATCAGAGCAAACATGAGACAAAATGAATGGAAAAAAAGGCCACCTGAATACTGACGTGAACGTTTACCTCGTCTCTGCATAGGTCAACGCCGGGCCTCCTGGTCCTGTACTCCAAGCG
Source organism: Parauchenoglanis ngamensis (assembly GCA_030014255.1). NCBI lineage: Eukaryota > Metazoa > Chordata > Actinopteri > Siluriformes > Auchenoglanididae > Parauchenoglanis > Parauchenoglanis ngamensis. The sequence goes on from JAQMYM010000021.1 coordinate 9,900,616, forward strand.
AGTGTGCGCCAGTTTCAGTGGAGCCATCTTAGATTGCACGTCCCTCTCCAGTCCTAGGATGTCTTCCTTCAGCTCATTAATCTCATCCTGAGTCTGTCAGACAGGACAAATGGAACCAAAACCTACATGAATTCAACGTACCAGTAAGACAAGGGTGAGATAGACACTGATAAAGACAGTTTACAGTTTTTGTCTGCCACTGGAGCTCCTGGTGAGCCTGCTCCAGCTGATGCGCGCGCTTCCGGAAGGAGAATTGAGTGGCTATGCGCTGAGACTCTAATTCATTTTGCACCTGTGGAATAGCAGATGTGGGGTTTAAACCTCTAGCTCACTTTGTCTCTTTGAGTCTATTAAGAAATTAGTAAAGGGCTGGTAGATTTTAGACCAAAAAAGAAGTAATTTAATCAGTCTCGAAGGTATATTGAAGTATATACAACACACTACACTGTACATGCCTACACATAGATACACACCTGTGCTAAAGTGATATTGATGTTCTCTCTCAGATGCAGAGAAGCCTGCATTTCCTCTTTGGCTTGGGTTATATTATGGTGGCTGAACTGCACCCACTGCTGAGGGGTTGTGGAACTGCAACCATAAATTTAGAAGAAGCAAGAAGGGCCACACTAGTTAGTTGACAAGATGAAACAAGAAGGGGCAATGCCAGAAGGATTAATACATACGATGGTTCAAAATGTTCCACTCCAAATAGTCCAAATTAAATAAACCAAAAATCACAAAAACAGGGGAACTACTTGCCCCTGTGTATTTATGGAAATAAGAACTATCTCTTTTTTTAAAGAAAGTAAATGCAAACAAATGATCACACTTGATAATTACACTTATTATTGCTATAAATTGTTCAGCAGCTACTTGGCTCTTTCCTTTGACCGTTTTGATCTTCTCTGGATCATGTAATATCCCGTTGTCAAACAAAGAGCTCTGCAACTACAGTTCAGATTGTGTTGCAGTCAGATGAAGTGAACACTATTTAGGCACCGCAAACTGCAAAGATAAATCACACTTACGTAGTGTAAAATATATTGGTGGATCAGTAGCATTTTATTAACGTTGGCATTTATTAACATACACAAAGAAGCAAATCAGCATCAGCTTTTGGCTGTGGCCTACAAAATAATTTAATTACATGTTTACTAAATGATTGATAAATGAGAACCGTTGATTGCAATGAGCATCTTAGTTGAAAACCAATGAAGAAGGAAGTCCACATGCACACACACAATAGATCATGGCATATGCTGCGTGGAGGATTTCACAAAACTAAGAAATGTATGAAAAATGTATTTCCCTTGTACATGCAGTTATTTGTGGTGCTTTACCCATTCTTGTTATGGTGGCTTCAAATGGGGTCCTGTTTACCATAAGAACGCCCCCCTCTAGTGCTATTCATGACTTTGGAAATGGAAATTTTCTGAAAGCCCCGAGTTCACATGTTGTCTGAAATGGCAAAGGCCAAGGAAGTACACTTTTCACTGGATATTGTAATTTTTGTCTCATCTTTTCATTTGTCCTTTGCATTTCCTGCATTACATTACCTGCTAGTTAGCATGCTAAGCTGTTAACGTTAGCCTGAACGAGGAGTCTTTTGGCGTCCATGCTGTTGGTGCCTAGCAGCAGTGTTCTCAAGACGAAACCACTTAAACGCCAAACATTTCGCGTACATGACTTCCCGTGAAGGAATCATGAGCTCACGAATCCCATTTGCAGGCAGCAATATTCATCCACTGGCATTCTGGATCTCCTGCTGCTCATCAAGCATCAGTAAAACTGTAACTCAAATCTAGGTACTTTGCCTTACTGCTAATAAGCAATGCAGGGAAGAAGTAAAATATTGTATAAAAGTAAAAGCAAAGCTTACCCAAGAGGAATTCTGGTGGGATTGGGCTTCAGGGAGATCTCTGAGGACGTCACACCGAGCGACAGGCAGGACATGTCTACATCCAAAGCCTCCATCTTGTGCTGGAGGTCAAGAGTCAGTTGATGACGGGCTTCCTGCAGCAAACTGAACACACCATTAGGAATTTTTAGGGATTGAACATTTCTGTGTGTGTGTGTGTGTGTGCATTTCTTTAACATTTCTTATTTTGTTCTGTTTACATACTCCATGTCTCACCAAAGGTGTTTAAAGGCTTGGTCGATATATTGCTGCAGGACCTGCTGTGCCTTTTCGATCACCTCTACCTCCTTCTTTAGCTCTGCTTCCACTGGGTCACTAACCAGTTCGTTTCCCCGACGACCCTCCCTCAAGGTCAAACACTCATTAGTGACCTCTAGGGGCAACACTGTGGCTGCAAGAGCACGCTCTGCCGCTTGCTTTGTCTACAAACACAGACATTGGACAACCTTTAGAGAAAACATTTACACAGGTAAATTCATTTATTTTGTATAACTAGTTGTCGTAAGAAAAGGTGACCAAAGTTATGGTGTTATCCTGAATCCGATCCACTAATATCAATGGAAATATAACGGATGTTCTTCATTGAAGTTCCAAAACAAGTCAACTGCGAGACTTTCTTGTGAACAATATGTCTGGTGTTTCTCATATGTTTTTCTTTCAATGTAAAACCATTAACCCAGACACGAATGTCGATAACCAAAGTTTAATTTTTGTAATTTTGCACAATGACCAATACAGTTATGGACGTTGATGTCATACAAATATGTTTCTTTATTTGACAGTATAATTAAGATGATATAAGGTAATCCTGAACCTTCAGGCAACAGATTATTTATTGGGCCTTGAGACCCCCACCCTTTTTACATGCCTTTGACTGATCACATGTCAACAAACTATCCAATAAGCTGCAACACATGGTATGATGCAACACTTCAAGGGAGGGGCTTCTTTTCAGGAAAAAGAACTGCTGTGGTGTATGATGTGAACCAGAGGCAAATTATCTATAATTATTTTTGACAACTACAGTGGACAAAATGTGAAAACAAACTATTTGCTTGTGGATCAATGTTTCTGGAGTCATATGTGACAGGTTTTAATGAAATGTTGCTTTTGAATTTTAAGAAAAATGTACATTTCTGATTGTTGCCCTGGGGAAACATTATGCCATTATGGTCTATCTTTATGGACAATTAACTGAGCTGAGGCAGAAAATGTCTTCATGTGTAATGATTTACCCAGGCTTGATTCCTCTTAGCAACAATTACTATTAGGTAACGATTCACAGGAGATACTGGAGGTACTTTTTACGGAAAGGGAAAGCCTAGGGCTGTTAGGGAAATCCCAGGAGGGTGTGAGGACATTGAGTTTGAGACACAAAGGAAATGACAATGAGGATGAATGGGCACCTGAAAATTTGAATTATAGTCAACTGTTATAGTCAGAGCCATCTTAGCTGACAGATTGCACTACATACACGGTATATAATGTGGTGTAAAAGTCAGTGATCATGCTGAGTTACACTGTATATAGTAGGTTATAAGTCATGTGTTCTGCATTTCTTTCCAAAATCATCTCTTGTCTCTATCATTTTTCTTTCAAACATGTTACACCTTATCTTTTAAGGTCCTGAATCATCTTATGATGTCAGAACGGAGGAAAATGGGGAGTAAATGTACCGAAAACAAATGGACTTTGATTCTCACAGAACAATCAAAACGAATAAATGTTGGAAAGAAGAACAATGACGTATCTAAGAGATGCAAAAGGAAGGTTCTAAAAAGAAGATTAACAAAAAATTATTTTTGAGTTCGGATCGTTTGAGATTTAGTGTAACACGCTGAACATTTTGAAACCCTAAACCATTATTTATGAGATTTAATTATATTAATATTTTGATAATGATTTCATACCAGGACAAAGTGTTGCCCTGAGGCAACGAAAAAATGTTTTGAGCTGGAGTAGGGGGATAAGGTGGGAGGTGTCTAAAAAAAAGGAAAGAAAAAGAATAAAAATTGAAAAGAATCATATATTTGGAGGGGTGCGGGTGGCTCAGAATACAAATTCATGAAATATAGGGATGGGATGGGATAGGATAAGATACATTTTATTGAAACACAACACTTAAAAAACAATGGAAAAGCAACAATTAATAGATTTGATAAGAAAATATAGACATATAAATATAATGCTACTAAAATAATAATAAGCACAGTCTTTAAACTTGTACACGTGTAAATAAATTGCTGACTTAACCATGAGCAGTGTAATAGCTCTACTCACTAGCATGAGAGCATCCATTTCTGTATCCAGGTCCTCTGCACAGGCTTCCAGGCTCTTCTTCAACAGTGTGATTTCATTAATTCTGTCACTTAGTCGACGCCTGCTGTCATATTCCCCCCACACAGTCTGAGAGACACCGAATAAACTCATAAACTTGCACTAGCATTTAAGAGTCTTTGGATTTAACTTTTTTTTTTCCCCCCACTTCCATTTAAAATAGCCTACCTTATTGGCGGTCTCATTGCACAGAGCCCTGCCCTCCAGCCGGATCTCGTGTGATAGGTGTCTCGTGTGCTCGGCAGTGGATGAGATCTCATTATTGCTGTTCGTCCAGTCAGACACAGTGCAGCGGAGGCCTGGCTTAATGCTCAGGGTGGCCATGTCTACTGACACAACAAAAATAACGGGAGAGCCATTAAAAATCAATGGGCAAGCTCTGATCCAACCGGTTTATTGGGTTTCATATACATGTGTGGAATAATTATACTGTTTTTAAGCAAACTGCGCATACAGTACTGCACAAAAAGACATTTTTAATGCAAATTTTAAAACCCAGATATTTATTCCATTCCAAACCTGCTTAATTTTATTATCTTTGCTTCAAGTGTGTTTAAGACCTTGCACAGTACTGTAGCTATATGAATGACATTATGTAGGATTCAGCCCCCTGAATGCCCCTCTCTTACCCCTCCCTTTCCAAGCATGTATTAGAGCCGTCAGGTGCCCGCAGTGTACTTCCAAGTACTTACATTCACAATCTCTTGCTTTTTCAGTGCTAAATAATGAACATGATCCTCCTTTTTTCAAAATTTTGGTTCTCAAACTTGTTATCTAGCTCCAGCCAACACTGATTCTGCTTCTTTCTTCTTTGTCTTCCTTCTGGATTCACACTGCCACTTATAAAAACATAAAATGCTAAACGTGGAAGCCGATCTCTAAAGGTTTGTCCATCCTGGGCTACTGTAGCGAGCAACAAGGCGGCTCCGGAGAGGTGGACCCGCTCCCTATGTAGATATAAAGGGCTCATCCTAAGCTTACAAGAACACAATGACTCGTAGTTACAGGTAATTATACACTAATGACAACATATTTATGGATATTACATTCCATTTCTGCTAATAGATCCCACGAAATCCTAAACATTGGATCTTTAATATAGAACAGACACATTTAATTCATATTTTTATCTTATCTTATTTCCAACAACCCGAATTGCATAAACCTGATTTTCATGTTGCTCCTAAAGCATCTGCATCTGTAGGGGAAAAAGCTTTATTTACAGGCTATAGGCTACACTCCCAAAAATAAAGGTACCAAACTGCAATTTTCCTTTTACCATAAAAGTCTTTTGTGGTATATTTTATGTCTCTTTTCCCAGGAGATGTGTATATGCTGTGGCTTTAATTAGTTTTTAGAGTGCAGCTAAATACATCAGTCTAATTATGTTACTACAACTGTTTTTAAATGTAAAAGATGCAAACCACAGGAATAAAAAATATTAGCCTTGATGGTCCTGCTCAAGACATAAAGGAAAAGTACAGTTTGGGATCAAACCGCTATCCAGCTAGTTTTTTAAGCGTTCATTTCATTCTTACTTACCCAAATTTTCTGGAAATCGCACGCGTCTGTGTCTGGCTGTTTTTAATGCTGACACACACACAAAAGCAAGACTGAAACGCGTCCTGTCTCCAGGTAACTAAGGGACACACATGCAACTTAATACTCAGTTGCCATGGCAACACTACTGCACAGCTTGATGTTACATCTCCAAACTAAATGGTGTTTAATAAGAATGCGCATCTGAAACAGGTAATGTTTACACATATCACAGACCTTCCTTGTTCCGAGCTGCACTACGTAGTAACGTTAGTTATTGTTCACATTCCATGTTTGGAGGGTTACTTTAACTACACAGTTCAGCATACTAATCTAGGTATGGTGCTTAATACCTTGTGCAATATTATTTGAGGACCTTGCGGAACTGAGTTTATTATATAATTAATTATTTGATTGCACAGTAAAATCTCCAGTGTTGAATTAACACCTAGAGAGTTGAAGAAACTCTTTTCCAACTAGACTCAAATGAAGTCTGAAAGAGATCATTCAACACTGGGGATTTTACTGTGTGGGCTCTCAGTTACAGCATGAGTTCAGCCTGGACTGGTCATTCACCAAACGTTTGTGGACACCTGACCATCACAAACATATGTAGGCTTTCCTGAGGACATGGTGTTCAGGTTAAGGTTGGAGTGGAAGATCTGGAGTGTCCTGCACAGAGCCCTGACCTCAACCAAACTGAACACCTTTGGGATGAACTGGAACTGGAGCCTCCTCAACATCCCAACATCAGCGCCTGACCTCACTAACGCTCCTGTAGCTGAGTGAACATGAATCCTCACAGCCTCCATCCGACATCTAGTGGGAAGCCAAACAGAAGAGCGGAGCGCGTTATATAACAGCATGAGGAATAAATCTGGAGTGAGATGTTCAAGTATGGGTATGACGGTCAGGGGTGCACATACTTTTGGTCAAATAGTGTGTGTTCAGTATGAAACTAAACCAAAACATACTTTCATACTCCTAATACAATCCATTCAGGAGGTTATCTAGCTAAGCAAACATTTTGGAAGGCATTTGTAGTCTTGCCTCATTTATATAAATACAAACACATGTTGATGAAGAATGTATAATTTAGGACGTTGCTCTGAAAGTGTAAAATACAAAAGTGCAACTAGAATAAATAAACATCTCCAGTGTGAATTATTAACGCTCCACTCTGTGTGATTCCGCCCCATGATTGCCCCTCCCTCTCCAGGTGTGTATTAGAGCCGTCAGGAGCCCGTAGCGTACTTCCAAGTACTTACATTCACACTCTCTCACTTTTTCGGTGCTAAATAATAAGTATGATCCTCCATTTTTTTAAATTTGGTTCTCAAACTTGTTCTCCAGCTCCAGCAAACACTGATTCCTCTACTTTCTTCTTCCTCGTCTTCCTTTCTTCTTCTTCATCGTCCTTCCGGTGCTTCCTTCCGGATTCACGCGGCCGCTTGTAAAAAGAAAAATGAAACGTGGAAGGCTCTCTCTAGAGGTTTGTCCGTTCTGGGCTACTGTAGCGGCGCAACATGGCGGCTCCGTAGAGGTGGACCCGCCCCCTG
>JAQMYM010000021.1:9976400-9991513 GCA_030014255.1 Parauchenoglanis ngamensis
GTGTGTGTGTGTGTGTGTGTGTGTGTGTGTGTGTGTGTGTGTGTGTGTGTGTGTGTGTGTGTGTGTGTGTGAATAAAATGCAGCTTATGTTACTGAGAAAACAGATAATGTTAAGTGTCTTCCTACTGAAAGCTTCACCCTGTCAATGATTATGCTTTTTAAAATTTTTAAAGAACAGTACCTTTTTTTTATACATTTATTATTAGGCTTGGATCATGTGAAGTGCCTGGCATCAAGGTCTTTGTGAATCAGTTACTATGGACACGATAACATTAGAAAGAGCACATTAATATGTATCTGTGATTTGAATTACAGCTGACACTACTTTCAGAGCTGCTGTTATAGAAAATTATACAACATTTAGTTCCAGTCCACTAATTTGATTGGTTGAATTGCGTTGCAAGAGTGCTGATATTTTGCATAACAGCACTGGGAGGTTTCACTATGGGTATCATTCTGCTCATCTGTGTCCTGCACATAACATTCCACTTCCTAGTCTGAAACGGTTACTACGGTAGTGTTAGCAACATCATCTGCAGATATGGTAAATGATACTTTTCAGGTATATAACTTACGACTTAAAATATTAAAGCTCATCAGATGAAAGAACGGATGCCAATTTTACCGGAAGCACTGTTGTATAAAAGCGACATTACACTCAAGGTCCTGTTGTTGTGCTGAATATGAGTAATGCTATGACCGAATCACAGCCATGCTGATATTAGTACAACAGCATGGCCTTGAGTGTTATTGTTTAATTAATCAGCACCTTTTGACCAATCAATAATGCTGTGGTATAAAATGTTTATAACCAAAATGACTCTGCATAAATGTTTATTTATTAGTGAATTGTTCAGTATAATGCTAAGAGCATTGATGGAGTAAAGAAAAGACCGAGTACTTGGATAGGGATGAGGTCAGAATCATCTGTCTTTATTGATCAAGTTAATAGCATGTTGGAAAAAGCTGTTGTGATGTGCTGTCTTGGTGTGAATTATCTGTCTGATGGTGGCTTCCAAAACAGATTAGAGGTGTTCCTAGTAATTTTCAGACCCCGTGTCCTCACTGTGGTTTTTCTTGTAATGAGAAGGGGAAGGGAAACTGTCTGTAATGAAGGATGTGAGAACAAAGTTTAGCCAACAATGGGTGAGATGCATCGAGTTTCCTCAGTTGTACCAAGAAGAACATCTTCTGTTGTGCCTTCTAGACACAATTACCAATTCCCAATAGGCAACTGTGGAGTCAAACAATCTGAATGACTCAACAGCACTCATCATTGATCGCTAAAGATTGATGGGGCGAGTGGCCTTTGTAGAAGTCAATGCAGTTCTCAAGGGGTTTCTCACACCATGCTACATGTCTTGCTACTTTCTCATGGTAGTCATACTTCTTATTGTTTTCGAGACCCACTACATTGGTGTCATCAATAAATGATGAGTTTAACAGAGATGCACTAAGTCGGGTAGAGTGGAGAGGACACGCCCGTGTAGTGATGGAGTGTGGCTCTGGCAGGACAAAATGCCTCCTGTCTCTTGGGAAGTTTGTAACCTACTGACATTGCCAGTGGAAAGTTAAGGTGCAGTTTGGGAGTGTATGAAGGTGGATATAAAGTTAATATAAAGGATTAGGCATCCTAGCGAACTATGGTGGATCAAGAAGAAACGTTGTGTTGCATTTTAAAAAATGATAAAACCAGATGCTCAAGCTCATCAGGGTGGTAATTATATACTGTAGACTAGAAATGTTATTTTTTTTTGGGGACTTGGACAATTTTCAGGCTTAAAGTAGGGAATTGCTGAACACTTGTCCAAGGAATAATTAAATATTCTGGTACAAATGGTTGATTATGCTTGGGCCAGTCGGTTGGCACGGTGTTAAAATGTACCTGGTGAGATCTTGTCTGGTCCTGTAGCTTTTCAAAGATTTTGCTTTTGGCTGAATATACAAAGCTTGTCATTGATGAGGGGAGTGCAGGTGTTGGTAGAAGCACTGGGGTGTTTTGGCTTTGGATGTTCGTATAATTTAATACTTGGAAGATTGTCTCTGTAATAAATTGATTTCTTTTATTTAAAGCAATGAGTAATTTAATAAGTATTGTTGACTATTCTCTAAAACTGTTCTGATGTACAAGCACAAAGGTATGAAGGTATACATCCCATCTAATAAGTGCATGCAAAATGCAGTGTCTTTGGCTCCTGGTGTCGCAGTAATTGCTTTTGGTCATAAAATGTCCGTATATGGTGGCTTTAAAAGCTTTGTTATTGTCTACCACCTGCACTGTTAACTTCCACTGTAGCCTCAACAGAAAGCTGTGCTGGTCTGAGTATAGGCACTGTCATCAAATTAAGTGCATTTGTGTAAAAACAAGATGTTATAATTACCAAATATTGATGCAATTTTTGAAACCTCAGTGCATTCCTTAAACCATATTAACTTGCTCACACAGGCAGATCTAGTGAAAATATAAAGAACCCACAGTTCAAGTATTTTTTTCCCATCACACATTGGTGACATGAAAATGAGATTTGAGCAACCACTAAGCTGTTCTTTACAGATGCCCTGATTCCATGAAGAGTTTAAATGTCTCCAAGACTAGCTCTAATCTTCAGCATCAACTCATTTCTCTTGGGAGAAGCCATAATGTCTGAAAGTAGCCTTAAAATCAAATAATCCTCCTCTTATTTTTGCACATAGCTTGCTTGGTGCATGATCTGCCATTTCACAGAACACACTCTGGCCTTCGTTACTGAAGCACTGTTTGAGAAGTTCAACAGAAGTGATCTTTAACACCAAGAAAAATAAATATTTTTAGAGGATTGTGATATTCAATAAACATGCAGCAGTAAGAATATTTGTGGACATGATGGCAGCATGCTGTACCTGAAGTTACACAATAGCTATAACGAATATTTGCCAACATGAATTCCAAAAGTGTTTTGGCTAAATATGAGTTTCCTGTTGTGGTTGTACTTAAAGATTATATATTGGATGCCCCTGTTGGACTGATCTGAAGTCATATTCCAAATTTGGTTTTTTGAACATAAGGGCATTGAGGTTTTTTTTTTTTTTTTCTTCTGACGTGTTGGATAAATTGGTCCTGCTCCCCTGAGACTGTAAAAAAACAAGCACTGTGAAAGATAGCAGGCTTGGTCTTTGCACCGGATTGAGGTGATATGTCTATAAATCTGGGGAGGGGAGCTGTGGGGTGTCGGAGAGCTTAACAGGTCTCTTTTCGGCTTGTCTGGAGAGCGCAGAACCGAATGACTTGTGTGGTTGTTCCATACTGATGCCATATTTTAGTCTTTTGAGTGGGTGTGTACTTTTCTCACTCTTAGGTTCTTTTTTCCGCTTCCAAAACACTCTTCACTGTAAGACCAGCTCTTAGAGAAAATGAGAGCCTTTTCCCAGTCTTTGGCTGATTTTGAGCTTGTATGCCAGTTGTCCATTTTATCTTCATTTCTATGACTCGCACGTATCAAAGATGAGATGGATGCTAACAAAAAAATAACGGATGTATCTAAGATGAACCTTAATCAGGCATAAGAAAAGTGGCATCCCTTTGATTCTTTTCAGACTTCAGAGACTAGAAATACATATGAAGAGAATTTTAGATGTCCCCAGAGTAAATTCGTACAGACAAGGGGAGGACCAACAATTCTCAGGAGCTCAGGATGCCATATTTGTTGTGCTATAAAGCAGTTTTTCTCCATAGTGACAAAAAATGACCGAATTAAAGTCTCTTGCACCACAGGCTTGTTTAAAATTCATGCACATTATTAATAGATTAATTTACATACGGGTTGAATAGTGCTCTAAAGGTTTAAATGTATGCATAATTTCTTTACCATCTGCTGTAAAAGTTTCACAAGTCAATCACCAGTTGCAACAGTTCTAGCATTAATTAGTTCTGCAAAATATCTGTGGAAGTAAGTTTGATTGGTGACATTCCTTATGTTTAGAGGACGAGTGCTGTATCTCAGTTTGTCATGTAGTTATTTGGCTTGCCAAATTACTTTCCAGATGCGCTTCCAGACTGTAGTCGCACTGCTTCTCTGAATGATTCTACTGCATAGAGATCTCTAAACCTCTCGTTATTTGATGCTTGACATCTGCGGGTTTGCAGAGTTTTGCATGCTCCCTTTGTGTCCATGTGGGTTCCCTCTGGTTTCCAACCACCTCCTGAAAACATGCCAGTAGGTGGATTGGCTACACTAAATTGGTGGGGTGTGTGTGTGGTGCTGGACTGTCCTCACATCCAAGATGCATTCCTGCCTAAGACCCAGTGTTCTCAGGATAGACCTTTGAAACACCGATGCATTTCTTTTTTTGCATGATACTTTGGTAATGAGATTACTAATGAGATACTTTGGTAAATGAGATGAGCAACCAGCATACTGTCTGTTATAGGTATCCTGATTACATTGAAAGTTTAAGTGGCTCTGGGAACATCTTCAGCATCAACTCATTTCCTCTGGAAGTGAATGTGTCTTCTGAAAACATGTGGGTAGGTGGACTGGCTACACTTAAGTGTGTGTGTGTGTGTGTGTGTGTGTGTGTGTGTGTGTGTGTGTGTGTGTGTCCAAGGTGTATTTTATGCCTGTCAGTAATGGTGGGTGATATTACAGAAATATCATATGGTGACCCATGAATATATTCCTACAAGACCTAATATGCATCATGCGCTATAGGTTTGCTAACAAACTGAGAGAAAGTAATTCCATATTGCCATTTTACAATTTTCAGTATGTTCAGTAGAAGATTTTAAAATTTAATCAGCTGTTTCCCGAGTTTGAAATTGTCATTTAAAACTTATTTTAAATAGGTTTGAGATGATTGACAACAGTATCAGGAATCCTTCATGGATTCTCTTTGTTGCCATGGCAATCAAGTTGCATCATTTAAATGTCTATCAGAAAATAGTGGTGTGTGTAGCTTTAAGATTGACAAATTAATTCTGTTGTGTCTCAAAATATGTATTTTTCTTGTCTGTTTTGTAGTCCTATATGAACCGTTATAGCCTGTTTGACTTTGGAGCAGAGCAACAAAACCTTTCTGTGATGCCTCATAGTTTCTCTTGTGTGTGCTTGCCAAACAAATAAAGGCATGCTAGCCTTCCATGCGTGGAACGGGGCTTAAATTAAAATGAAACAGCATGTGGTTTATCAGGGCTACTTTGCTATACAAGAATCCAATAACTGTTTTTGCTGCTATTCAACACGGAGCACATGTACTTATAGGCTATAAAATTTATTTCAGGTTTATAATAACCTCAGTTACTGATAAAAACTTATGTTTATATCCAGTCCTGACTTCTGCTATCTACACATTACTGACCTTAAAAATGCTAGTGACTTGTAACCAGCTTGCAGCATGATGTAATGTTTACACGGCACACATTATGCATTTTTTTTCACAAAACCCACAATATTGCTATTATATTGTCCTCTACCCTGTACTCGGTGTTCCTGGAATAAGCTCAGGATGAAGGAGTTACTGAAGATGAATAAATAAATCAAAGGATAAATTGGTGACATTCTAATTCCTTGTTATTTCTACATACTATTGGCTATTTAAATGGAAGTGAACACATTTTCTACTTTTTCCCCCCCAAAAGCCATAGTGTGTTAAACATCCATTCATTATCTATACCGCTTTATCCGTTTGGGTCGCAGGGAAGCTGGAGCCAATCCCAGCAGACATTTCGGGTGAGAGGCGGGGTACACCCTGGGCAGGTCGCCAGTCCACCACAGACTAGTGATAATACATATGCAAATGATATGATTCTTTGGTTCAAACAAAGGGAACCAAGTTGTACTAGAGAGACATATTTTTACTGTTTGCCCAAATTTCATTGCATGAAATACATTACCCTAAATACCTCGCAAGAAGTAGATGTTTGTGCATTAGGTTCCTTACAGGCAGAATGAGTAGTATTTGTTGGTTGTTGTTTATAAACACGCTGTTCAAAGTTGGCCCCTCCTCCCTGGCTCAGCACGTGAGAGACAGAGAGAGAGAGAAAGAGCAGCGGTGGTCGAGCAAAGCAGAGGGATATGAAATCAACTTGTATAATGTTCACAGTGCAGATCAGTGACATTAGGTCTGGCAATATCAGTAATTTAGTCCTGCTAAACCTAGTCCATACATGCAAAATGAAATAATATTGGTGGGATGTCTAATGGTTTGTATGTGATCCAAATCTTACCCTAATCTTCTCATTGTCCTAGTTATTTTTTGAATTTCACAGATAAACTTAGTAACCCCTGCCCCCATATAAAAGAAAGAAAGAAAAAAGAACGATGTGCTGTTCTTACATAACACCTGGCTCCCTTCAAAGAGCCGTAATTCCGATCACTACCAAGAACCGCTTACATCAAGGGCTGGCAAGATTATCGTAACCAACATGACCATTAAAAAAAATGCACACAGATGTATTGGACCCGTCATGTTTGGATGCTAATGTAGGCTTGCAGAACCAGGAACAACACTTGTAAAGAGATGATGTAGTCTGCCACTGTTGTTGTTGTGCAGGGCCATTAGTGTTGCTGGGAAAGCGGAGACGTATACTGTACATGACGTTACATGGCTCTCCAGCCTGTGGAAAAGCAACCTGGTTCTTAGAAGGTTTGCAAGTTGAACCAAGAACACCAGAGCTAGCACCTAGTTCACATGGGTGGAAGGATGGCATAAGAAGACTACACTGAATGACTGCATTCATACTGTTTTTTGTTGTTGATTTTTCCTGGATGGAGGTCATGTTTTCTACAATTTTTTAAAGACTGTCACAGAACGCATCATATGTGTAACATGATTGAGACTTGAATGAACACAAACAGTGTAGATTTGTAAATATTTATTGTCTTGGGAATTCATCATTAAGAAAGAAACACAGCACATTTGATGCATAAACAATGAAATTTTCTTTATAATTTGACTAGAAAAGGGAGTGACAGCCATGAATGAACATTTTGTTTGTTCCTGTACTCACAACTATATTTTTCCATGGTAAGGTTGACATTTGTGTGGAATTGCCCTTGTCTTTTAATAGTGTGACACAAACACTGCTTGGTATAATGGATACCACATTTTATGCCACATTACTTCATTCAGGACACAAAATATACATTGTGATTGTCAGTATGGAGAGTGTGCCTTATAGAACCTTTGCACTGCTTCACAAGAGATTTCAGGTAGAGGACTCACTGAAAACCTGGCAAGCTAGCTGGCATTTTGTCACTGAAGCATTTTTGCTCAACAGAAGACTAATAAAATTCTAACATCCCATTCATGATTCCATGCCATTGGTAATATTAGAGAATCAACCCAAAGCAGATACTACTTAAACAAAATTTACCTTTCTGCCCACATGTTTCCACAGTTATTTTTGCTATCAATAGAACACCTAATGCCTTTGTCAGCCATTTTTAATCAGCCATTTGCAGTCCACTTAGAGATCCCTGACCCTGACAAGTCCTTGTGTCCACTTGTGAGGTAAGACAGGTTTAATCACAATAAGCAGATGAATCACCTTATGTAATAAGCTCTCCAGGACAGCCAGAGCCAATTTAAACATTATAAATTAATAATGTTTGTACCCATAGTATTCCTAGAGTCTGTAAGACTCTGATTGAATGTGTGGATAATGGCCTTTTAAATGGCTTAAACTGTGCAAGTGATCCAGCTGGACTGTATTCAGTGAGGAAGGTCCATCATCCCAATCCTTCAAATATTCACCTCGCTGTAACTTTGGGAGGATAATACTGTTGTGAGCTTAATTTACATTATGTGAGCGTTTGTTTGCATAATCAAAGGGTAAAGTGAAATTTAATTGTGATTGCATCCAAAAAAGCCTATGTGCAATAAATGTACTTGCTATCTGACTACTGTATGCACATAATGTTTGCATTTTGATACCAGGGTTTTTAAAAAGTGTCCTATCAGCTAAACCTCTCAGGCCAGTAAAGTCCTTCAGGCAGCTGATCCCTGGAACAAGTCCTTTTTGGCTCAAGATGTACTGGTGTCCAATGATGGTGATGGCACTCAATATGGCGGATGACAAAAAGGAATGATTAACAAGATGTTATAAGTCACGGTCACTGTCTTTTTTCTTTGTCGTTTGTTCCTTTGAGTCTGCCCCTGAAGGCGTGGCGTTATATGCAGCATTGTTCTCTAAGTGTTCAAGGTGATTTATGGCGACACTCTCAAAGGCCCTCCTCATGATGGGGTGCTCTTCCAACACCTCGTTAAAGCTGTCCACACTGAGAGAGTAGAGTCTGCAGTAGGTGTCGGCTCTTACACTGGCAGTACGACGCCCACTGGTCAGCAAACAAATCTCTGAGGAAAGAAATGAACTCTTCAACCAGCTGTTCACCATCAGTTAACACTATGATCATAACTGAAAATATGTACCTCAATGCAAGTGAAATCAGTACTCACCCCCAAAGTAGCAGCCATCACTGAGCTTCTTTTCCTTCTTGTTACGGGTGAGGACAGTGACACAACCATGCTGGATGAAGTACATTTTACGGCCCAATGTACCCTCGCGAATAATGATATCACCTGGCAAAAAGACCTCGAAGCGCAACTTAGTCAGAAGCACAGTCACAAAGTGTGGATCACCATTGCCAAACAGTGGCATGTTTGCTACCAGTTCACGACAATTGTAGCTCACGATATCCTGTTATGAATACAGAGAATGCAAACTGGAGGTCAGTATCAGGTCAGTATTAAGTAGTCTTTTGTAATGAACATTTTAGGGCATAAAAATGAAAACAGTTTTACAAACACAAACTTCTTGCATTGCGTTATCCCAGGCTGGGCGGCATGGTAGACCAGTAGGTAGCATTGACGCCTTACAGTGCCAAGATCCCGAGATACGACCATATAAAATTTATTCCAATTTGAGGTAGTCTTGGGCAACCATCCAGTTTTCTCACTTCACATCACTTAACTGATTCTCTGATGCAGGTTTCAGGAGTATTCAGCCATTTCTATCTACAGAGGCCACTCGTGCTTGTTCGGTCCCTCATTTTACAAATGCAGTACTGTAACTCACTCATAGCAGATTTGCCTCTTTGCACCATTTGACCCCTCCAACTGATCCAAAATACAGGTGCATGACTTGTATTCAACATCCCTGAGTTCCCATCCACCACCCCATTGCTACAGTCCCTCTGCTGACTTCCTGTCACTGCCCACCTACCTTAAAACACTTATCACACCCTGCTCTGCACTTCTGCTCGATTGGACACACAAGCTCTGGGGTGATCGGGGGTGTTGTTGTTAGTGTCGTTGCCTTGGCAATGCGCTTACATGGAACTTAAGGGCTGATCATCTGGAGGAGCACTGAAGGGTGGTGTGTATTTGTTTGGCTGTTGACTTCAAATATCAACAAACTTTCTTCAGAACTAATGACTCCTCCTTGTAATGCCATAAACATAAGTTCTAAAAAACATGCCAGCAGCTACTGTAAATTGTCTGTGAAGGTGTGGGCATAGTTCCCTGTGAGGGACCTGAAAATTGTTTGTAAGATTTCAGGCTACCTCAGTAATGGTTGTGTTTAAACTGGATAGGTAGTACCAACAGTATATCTTTTGTGTCATATAATTTAGGCACACTGACCTCTTTAAGCGGGTCACTGAGTTCTCCCAGAATGCTGTCCTCATCAAACATCTTCCCCTGGAAACGGTGCTCGTAATAGTCATGAATTCTTTGTCGCAAGTCAGCAGGCAGCTTGTGGAAGGACATGTATTGCTCCACTTGCTTATACTGTGAAAGACAACAGATTACAAGAAAACATGTAATTTAACAGACAATATAGGTGATATAATATTACCTCAATATGAGTTCATCAATAGTTCCAGCAGTTCAATTTTGTGCTTTCTAGAGGACATAAGTTAATTCTTTACATCTTCCACACCAAGCAAGCTAATGAACTAACTTCCATTGGTCTTTAAAGAGGACATGTGGGACTTATAAATGATACCAAATGATCCAAGTAGGCATAGATTCATAGGGGTTCATTTTCAAGCAGTTTGAGGTCTATTAATGAATTTGGCGTGACATTAAGATTAGTTGCAATTTCACAGAGTGATTATAAGATGGGATAATATAAAACAGCATCTACTTTGGAGAATGCACAATGGAGGATATAACACATTTTGTTAGCTACTCACAAATTTTCACTTTAACACTTTACTTTAAGTAAGTACCCAAGTAAAGAGAGAAATATGCACTGGTACCTTTTCCTGGTACTGACGATGAGAGGCATCCAGTGACTGCACCAGGTTGGTCGCATGGCCCAGGAACATGGCATAACAAGTAGCACCTACAATCATGCTCATCATGGTGAGCCAGACATCAGTCATTCTCTCAGGAGCTTGGGCCCCATATCCAATACACAGCATATGGCTCATGGCCATGAAGAGAGCATATGAGTACTGCTCCTCCCAAGTGGCATTCTGACAGCAGAAAATAATAATTACAAGGAAAAAGGTTTTTAAATATGGGAAAATGATTACTAAGGTACAACCTAAACTGAATTATTGCAAACGCGTGGGGCTCCCAAGTGACAGAACAGAAAAGCAATCAAGTTTCAAGTTCAAATAATTCAGTTAAATTCCATTTTATTCATATAGTTCTTTTAACAATGTAAAGCAGCTTTATAGAAATCTGGATATGGATTTAGATTTATATCCCTAATGAGCAAGCCACAGGTGACCATGGCAAGAGAACACTCCCTGATGTAGGACACGCCGGAGAAACCGTGAGGGAACTCATCCTTTTCTGGGTGACACCAGATAGTGAGATTATCAGTCATTACTTTTCCACTGTATACTATAGGGTCAAGCAGTGCAAGGTGTGTTGAAAGGATCTTCAGTGTGAACATTGGGGTCATATAATAAAAAGCCCCCCATCAATCACAGTGACACTAACCCGTTGTGGTTATCTGATTGCTCATGTATTCAGAGGAAAACAGTTAGTACTTTCCTCCAAAATTTGAAGAGCTGCCTAGTGATGTAGCACAAGCAGCAATACAAGCTCAATGTTTGGCATCAGATGTCTCAGAGAAACCACATCCTAGCCCTCACCCTTCCCATATTTGTTGGCTATCATGTGATAGGCTAAAGCTAGCAAATGAGGGTGAATTTGTGACCAAATTTGGAGAAAATGGGGCAAAAGTCATTTAACTTTCTCACCACCATGTTGATTTTGGAGACCCAGCAGTCCTGGGGGAAATCCTGAAGCATGGGCACCATGAACTGAAGACAGCCATCCCAGTGACACAGTAGAAGCATCATCCCAATCAAGTTGACTATTCGAACCACAGCACTTGCCAGGTCATATGTCATGTGAAAGATCTAATAGAATGGAATAAAATGAGGGTTAGGGTTAGGGTTAGGGTTAGTTAATTAATGTTTAAAATTAATTAATTAAAATTAATTAATGTTTGTACTTTCACTGAATAGTATCAAAAGGCATCATTTGCATACTAAAATGCCATACCAGCTGTAAACATAATATTTTTCTGTTGACTAGACATTACACTTATCTTCCTGTACACAGGACTATGCCCCTGCTAACCTTGCCAAATTAACTGCTCTATACTTTTTGGCCTTTCTTCCTTTTAGTATACCTCCTGTATAGAAAAAAATTCTCACAGCTTACCTCTTCCCACTGGTGAATGTAGCGGATTAGTCTGGACAGACGAAGTAACCTAAGCAGACTGAGGATCTTAGTGAAACGGACGATTCTTAATGCTCTAGCAGTGCGATACACTTCCGCTGACTCAAGTCGAGCCTCCAGGTCCACAGCAAGGAAAATATAATCCACTGGAATGGAAGAGATTAAATCCACAAGGAACCAGCCCTGCAGGTATCGGCGTCGGATAACCTGTGGATCTAGGATGATATGGGAGTTATCGTCCTCTGGGATTCCTGTGCGGAAGTTTAGGATTAGGTCAGTCAGGAAAAGAGTATCTGAGGCCATGTTGAACATAATCCATGGCAGTGTGTTCTGATCCTCAAAGAAAGTGATGCACCATGGCAGAATAACCAGATTGCTCATCATCAGAAAGAGCATTACTAAGTCCCAGTAGAACCTTAACATGAGAAAAGAGAACATGCATAGTTTTAAAATAGGCATAATATATATATTAAACAAACAAACAACAAAAAAAACCTCACTTTGATTCACACTGTTATGTCACAGACATTGTTACTGGAAATCTTTATCTTTGGACACATCTTCACAAAGACTCATGGCATGTGTCTAATATATATGCACACTCTTTTTGTATTGCCATTCACAGTCATATATTAGCACAGTGCAGGTGTAAAAATCTCAATATATGTAGATTAAACATAAGGCTTTGATCAAATACCTGGTCTCTGCTAATGTGTAGCCAACTTCATAGTGTCTGTGTTTTAGGAATATAAAAAGAGACAATGAGATGTCTCAATGGAATACTTCATTAGAAAAGTGTGAGTACAATCCATAAACATTTTCATGCCTCAGCCAATCCATCATTCTCTTAGCCTCTTTATTCTGATCAGGGTTGCACTGGATCCTAAGTTTATCATGGGAACACTAATCAAGAGGCAGGAATACATTCACCATTGCAGGGCACCATGCACACACGTTCATGCACTCATTCACACCTGCAACACACTCATTGCACATATGGAATGCAATTGTAGTCCAAATTAAATAAATAAATATGCCTATGATACACAGTCCCCTCCAAAAATATTAGATCAGCAAGGTCAATTCTTTTGTTTTTGCTATACACTGAAGACATTTGGTTTTGAGATAAAAAGATAAATATGAAGGTGGTGCTGATTAAATTAAAGTATTTTTTGGTGGGGGAGCCATATTGAAATAAATAAATAAATAGGAATTTATTTATTTAATTTAGACAACAATGGCATTCCACAGGGCATTTCATCCTATAGCCAGTCCACCTACTGAAATATTTTTGGAAGATGCGAGGAAACCGGAGAACCTGAAGAAAACCCCTGCAAACACAGGAGAAACGCATACATTGTGTATTTATTGTGGTGATAACTGTTGATGTATTAGACTTCTAGATTTGTAAAGTACTTTGCAGTTTATTCGCACTGATCATGCTGCAATTTTATTCCATATATTTCCTTTTCTTTCACAGAAATGAATTCCTGGCTACACCACTGCATGTGACCAACTACTTTGTTACTCTAAAATCACAGTATAGTTTTAACAGCAAAAACATAGACTTTTACCTGATAAATAGATGGTGATTTGGCACAAAATGTCTGCCTTGACCACTGAACATACAGGTAACATGTACAAGGCATCCAGGCAACTTCAGTACTATTGGTACTGAACATGCTGAATTTGCATGAAATACTTGCTATTGTATTAGTGGAGAGTTAACCCAGTGCTCTTCTCTCTCCATCCCCAATCCCTTTATCCATTTATCTGTACCTATACTTCCTGCACACTAATACCACAGGATATCAACCTGACAAACCTGAATACTCACAGACTTTTTTTTGTCCATGCACTGGACCCTCAGAATATATAGGCATCTACGGAAGAGTGCTTAAGTTCTGCAAATTGTTTCTTCTCAAGAGTTTTTTCAATTTTATTTACTGATTTTTTGGACCTTCTGCCATGAAGTTTTGCTTTTAATAATTCTGTATATACAAATATAACAAATATATGGGCTACAGCAGCAGAAGGCCACATCAGGTTCCTCTCCTGTCAGCCAAGAACAGGAATCTGAGTTATCATGGGCACAGACTAACCCAGACTGAACAGTTGAAGACTGGAAAAAGATTTTTTTTAATCTTCCACTGTCCTGAATCTGATGTGGCCTTCTGCTGTTGTAGCTTATCCATCCAGCTTTGATGTTTTGTGCATGCTGAGATGCTTTTCAGCTCACCACGGCTATAAAGAGCGACAATTTGAGTTACTATATATTTGCTGGCTCATCACCTCTCTCATCAGCTAGGCATTTCCGCCCACAGAACTGTCACTCACTCAATGTTTTTTTGTTTTCCACATCAAACAACATGTAAACTCTAAAGATTGCTGTGTGTGAAAATCCAGGAGATCAGCATTTTCTGAAATACTCAAACCAGCCCATCTAGAACCAACAACAATGTCATGATGAAAATCCCAGATACCACACTTGGATCTGCATGTTTTTTTTCTGCATGATTGGCTGATTAGGTAACTGCATGAGTATGTATGTCTACAGGCATTCCTTTAAAGTGAAAGGTGTGTGTATTCTTTGAACTCATTTGTTTCAATGACATTCACACATTCAAAGTGTTCCTCAAGGGTTCCTTGGACGGACAAGGGTTTTCCTTTTCATGAAAGGGAAATTCCCTGCTGAAGGATTCTATACAGAAACTTTAGAGTTTCCATTCAAAGAAGGAAAAGTCAAAGAACCTTTTAAGTTGCAGCTGGGATTGGCTCCTGCTTCCCTTGCAACCTTCAACAGATAAGCGGCATAGAAAATTGATGGATAGATGGATGGACATACCTATAAGACTTCAGAAATGGCAGTGTATACATCACATAATTGCTTTCCCCAGATGAACATCAGCTGTCCAGTTTCACAGGAGTGGGACCTGATGTGGTCTTCTGCTGTTGTAGCTCATCCACTATATCCGGTGCTTTTCTGCTCAGCATGTTTGTAAAGAGTTGTTATTTGCATTACTGTAGCCTTTGTATCTGATCGATCCAGTCTGGCCATTCTCAATGGATGTCTTTTGTACTAACTCGAGAGGCTGCTGTGCGTGAAAATCCCAAGAGGTCACCATTTTCTGACCAGTATGTCATCACCAACAACCAACCACCATGCCATGATGATGTGAACTCTAATTTAAGCTCTTGATCTCATGTATAATTTTCCCAATAAAGTGGCCTGTGGGCGGCACGGTGGTGTGGTGGTTAGCACTGTCACCTCACAGCAAGAAGGTCCTGGGTTCTATCCCAGGGTCACCCAGGGTGCCTTTCTGTGTGGAGTTTGCATGTTCTCCCCGTGCATGAGTGGGTTTCCTCCAGGTGCTCTGGTTTCCTCCCACAGTCCAAAGACATGCAGATTAGGTCAACTGGCTACTCTAAAT
>JAQMYM010000021.1:10007454-10022051 GCA_030014255.1 Parauchenoglanis ngamensis
GAGCCTCTGCCCATCTTTACTTCTGAGAGACTCTGCCTCTCTAACACATCCCTTGTATAGCTAATCATGTGACAGACCTGATATCAATTAACTTCATTAGTTGCTAGATGTTCTCCCAGCTGAATCTTTTTAAACTTTCTTGTGTTTTCAGCCATTTGTTGCCCTCGTGCCAAATTTTTTGAGACCTGTAGCAGGCATCAAATTTGAAATGTACTCATTTAGTGGATAAAGGTGTACAATTTCCCAGTTTGAACATCGTTATCTATGTTCTGTTGTGAATGAAATATTGGCTCATGTGATTTGAAAGTCTTTTAGTTTTCATTTTATTAAACTTTAAAGAACATCCCAACTTTTCTGGAATTCGGGTTGTAGTTCCCCAGGACTAGGATGGTATGAGCAGGTTCTTGAGCAAGTGGTAGCTCAGTGGTTAGAACACTGGCATGCTCCTAATTGGAAGGTCCTGAGTTTAAACCCAAGCACGGCCAAGCTGCTACTGTTGTACCCTTGAACAATCCCTCAGCTGCTTAGCTGAATAAATGATATAATGGAGTCTGGTAAATGTAAAGTAGTAAGGATGCTTGGTCTCAAAGCTGCAGACAAAATAGTTGGCAAATGTAAATTTCTTCTGCTTATCTGGATATGGTTGGCCAGTTGATAGTGTGTTATTTGATACACGATTAAATCATTAAGATCAATTCCATATTGTGTGATTTTAATAAGGGTATTAGTTTACTCATAATACATGACATACACATGTCTGACCTTGACTCACTCATAAAATGGGTCGTATTCTCAGGTCAAGTTTTTGTCCTTGCTTTATTTTTCTGTTCATTTTTTCCCCCTATTCCAGCCTTGGGTTTCATAATCTTAGCATGATTATGTAAACTGAGTACAACACATTAGCAGAACATCAACATAAAGGTGACTGTTGCAGACTTTCATGTTTTTCAACTTCATTTAGACTGAGAAAGACTTTCAATTTGTGTGCCCAGTTTCTTTGAATACAATTACCTCCATTTCTGCTGTTCCCAGCTCTTGGTCTCCTGAACCTTCAGTCATCTTAGTTCTTCAATATTTCACATCCAGAAAGATTTACAACAATAGGTGATCTCTTCTGTGGAGCTACTGCTAACATGACAGATGCGAAGAACAGACTTTAAGGAGGAGTTAAATCTTCCCATGTCACAACCTAGCAGGCTAAAGACTGGATAAAGCTACCTGCAGCTTATGGGATCAATCTGAAAAGGTCATCTACCAGGAACAATTATTTTAAATGTCAGTGAAGAGATCAGCTGAGCTCAAGAGCCCAGCACTTTTGGGTGGGAAGAAAACTCACAGGTAGAATAAATGTGGAATATATTGACAAAGTATTGGGACACCTGGCCATTACACCTACAGGAGCTTTAATTGCATTAATATGGAGTTGGTCCCCCCCTTTGCAGCTATATTAGCTTCCACTCTTCTTGGAAGGCTTTCCACAATATTTTGGTGTGTTTCTGTAGGAATTTGTGTCCATTCATACAGAAGAGTATGGGCAGTGGTAAAGACATTGGACTACTGATCGGAAGGTTGTGAGTTCAAACCTCAGCACTTTCAAACTATCACTGAGCAAGGCCCTTAACCCTCAACTGCTCAGCTGTATAACCCTCAGCTGTATAACTGGGATACAAGTAAGTCGCTCTGGATAAGGGCATCTGCCAAATGACATAAATGTAAATAAATGTTATGATAGTGTACATAATGTAAGAGCAGTTATGAGGTCTCATCACTGATGTTGAACAAGAAGTCCTGGCTTGCAATCTCCATTCCAGTTCATCCCAAAACTGTTGGATGGGGTTGAGCTCAGAGCTCCATGTGGGCCAGTCAAGTTCTTCTACACCAAACTCATTCAACCATGTCTTTATGGACCTTGTTTTGTGCACTGGGGCAGTCATACTGGAACAGAAAGTAGCTTTTCCCAAACTGTACCAACAAAGTTGGAAGCACAAAATTGCCCAAAATATCTTAGTACACTAAAGATATTTTTATACTAAGAGAGGATTTAACATCATAGAAGAAAACATCCCTTCTTCCAAAGTCTTCAGTTTATCAGCGATCTAACTGCTTTCCTTACATTACATTCATGTGATTTTTGTGTTAAACATATTTGGGACTTTATTTCTGGCTTTGCTGTATAACGTGAATGTAACTACAGGTGAAAAGAAAAATAAAAGTATTCACCTTACTTTGGGAGAGAATAAATATTGTTTTGACAAAGCTGATATGTACTTCTGCCCCAAAACTGCTGATTCCAGTAAAACTGGCAAATAAAGTACACAATTTGTGTTTTCCTGGCACCTCATACACAACACCGGTCCCTATTCTGGAGTAGGTCAAAGGATTTTAGAGAACAGGAGCCTTGAGAGAGAGAGTACTCAGTACTCTATTACATTGTGATGGATATATTATTCGTTCATCCATCTTTGGTAATCTGTTTAACCTGATCAGGGTTGCAGCGGATTTGGAGTCTATCCCAGGAATACTGGATGCGGGGCATGAATACAACCTGGATGGAATGCCAGGTCATTACAGGGCACCATGCACACACACATTCACGCCTCAGGACAAATTAGTCACCAGTGCACTTACCAGCATGTTTTTGGTGGGTTGAAAGAAACACGAGAACAAGGAAGAAACCCAGGCAGACACTGCTATGCTACATACCATACAGACAGAATCACGAGCTCAGGCTTGAACTGAGGATCCTGGAGCTGTGACATAGCAAAGCTTCCTGCTGGTCTGCCAGCCATTGTAAAACCCCAAGGAAGAAAAGAAAATGATCAGAGATGGCACTGAAAGAGTTCCCATGATGGCCGGTGAGTGGAAAAACTTCACAAGAGGAGTCATGTGCCGTCATGCAAAGTGGGTTCTGATCTGGTTGACTGAAAATCTGATTGATCTGAGAACTCGAAGTGGAATATAGATATTGGTTCCATTGTGGTCTCACCTTATGAGACATTACAGAAAAAAAGATGTGGTGTTTTCGTATCTCGTCTTCTTTAGGTATATAAAACAGCACAAAAAACATAGAACAGTGAAAATACAACTTGATTGATTAGAGACAGACCCTGTGAAAAGATGTCTGCCGTTTTCTGCCTGTGAAGCTACCACGACTTCAACAAACGCCAGGCAGACAGACAGAGCCTTTATTCTATACAGTCATAGATACATATATATATTTGTATATACAGATATACACCTTCAGCTTCATATAAAAACACGAAAAAACAAAAATAATGCTGATTCAAATAAATACTGTAAACCGGTGCTGGCAAGAATGAGACACAGCGCAAAAGTTCTGTGCTTGATTACATGGACAGAAGG
Source organism: Parauchenoglanis ngamensis (assembly GCA_030014255.1). Classification (NCBI taxonomy): domain Eukaryota; kingdom Metazoa; phylum Chordata; class Actinopteri; order Siluriformes; family Auchenoglanididae; genus Parauchenoglanis; species Parauchenoglanis ngamensis. Next base: position 10,010,818 of record JAQMYM010000021.1, read on the forward strand.
CTTCAAAAGAAAAAACAAGTGTGTGTGTGTGTGTAGCAGTCACACTGGAAAATGAAACTGAGCTACATAGAACAGCAGCTTGTTTGGATGAGACTGACAGATCTAGGATCAAGGAGTGTGTCTATGCAAAACACTTTTTTAACTATTGCCTGTCCAATAAAAATATGACTAAGAAAGAGACCATCATTCAGGCTCAGTGTCCAAGTACAATGGAATCCAATGCAACCAGTGCAGCTAGTTTGGTGCTTTTCTTCATGTTTACATTCATGTTTTTCCAAAGCTTCCAGAAAACAAAGCAAAAAACACAACAAAAAAAAGACAGACACCTTAGTTGAGTTTTGCTACAACAGATATGACTCAAATATTTTCCCTCTCCATTTTGCCAATTTTTATATATGTGCACCACCACATTAGCTCTTTAAGCTTTTCCACGTACATTGTGTGTCTGAGGTGGATAAAGTTCATTCCTTCTTGACCTTGATGGGTGGAAGACTTGTGTCCGAGTTATCTCTGAAATGGCATCCTATGGTACATAATCTACCCACAGGCCAATCTATTCAAGAGACACCAATCTATTGTAACTTGTTACGACTTAAGACAACGTTCTGCGTCACCCTGACACGGCAGTATAACCCGACAACTCGGACAGCCCACCTTAAAACTACTTGGTCAGTGAAGTTGCCTGAAATTAAAAAAAGGATCAGTTTCACCAGGTGAACCCCAATTGCTGCTGCACACCAACTCTGCTCACAGCCCCTCAAACAAGTGTAGAGGTTTTTTTTGGCGCAAAAAACTAAGGCAGGTGGAGACAAACGTCACCGGCTAATGTCACGATTGGCCTCCCAGGGCTTCCCTGATGTCTGCTCGCTAGCAGTGATGGGACTCTGGAAGAACTGATGCCGGAGTGCTGTGGCCAGAGTGATGCGCTTCGACGGCTCATACTCCAGCATGGCCTCGATCACGTCGAACAGCTGGTGATGCTCCTCAGCCTCGGACAGGATGTAGCGCTGAACAACAGAGAGGGAAAAAAATCAAAAGGAGCAGTAATAACAGCAATAATAACAAAAGAGACAGCTGCAAGCAGAAATCTGCAGGGTTCAAAGCACTTGTACATGAACATATCCATCAAGTTTAGTGATAACAGCTCAAGGATAGTTGTGTGAAATGCCTGCTGAAAGCTGAAACTCATTGATAATTAAAAATCCTGCTACAGACTAGCAAAACAATGCATCACACCAAATTTCAGCTTAATCAGACTTGTGTTTTCTGAGAAACAGCTATTTGGCGTTAACCCCGCCCTATTGCTGTCCACATCCTAACTTTTGAAGACATCCTTAGAACTTTGTATTTGAACATGTATTTTAATTATTTCATCATCCATCATGAATTTGAGAAAACCAGCTCCACTTCCTTGGGAGTGATTGATGTGTGGCAGCTATATTGTTTACTAATCTGTAATGTTTTCATCATTACGGAGTTTCACAGTGTCCTGAGTAAACCGACACCAAGTCTGTGAAGATGGGTCAAAAGGACTGGCTTCGCAGACTAGTTTGCAAAAAAACCCATCATGGCAGACATAAGGGGGCAGGGCAGACTGGGCCTCATCTCACTTGTCTGGGGAGGAGCAGAGAATACAACCAGTTGACCAAGGGTCACATGTAGTCTAACTTATGGTTTGGTCTGCACAACTGGGTTTGAGGAGAATCAGAATAAGAAGATAAATGTTTAAAAAAAAAAACACAACAGGGTTCCAGCAAATCTCCTTGGACTCCTAATGACAATAATAACAACAATAATAATAATAATAATAATAAAGAAAACAGTCTCTCACTCGCAAGGGCTTGCAGTTCTCTCGAACATATCTTCCTGCAGAGGAGTTTTCATCCCAATCGAGACGTCCACGATAAAAGTACTTCTGCTTTCTGGTAGGATGAGAATTCCAGATCACATCAATCCCATTTCTATCGTCATTCGAAACACACACACAAAAGGGGTTCCTAAACTAGGTATTGCAAGAGAAAATCAGTCTCTTTCTAGTTAAAAAAATATATATATGTTCTGTAATCTAGTGTACTTTTTTTTTTATTGAGATTTTTCCCATTAAAGGTCATATTTATTTTTATGCAGGTACTTTCCCCTAAAGAAAAGTCACAAAAATGCTTGTGTATCCTGTCACTTCTAGTTCTCAGAGAAAAAGAAAACCAGGTTAGGTTAGCCTTTAAAAAAAAAAAAAAGTTCCGGAATCGAGCAAGAAAACTGCAGTTCCTGCATCATAGACATCATAAATACTTTTTCAAACGGAGACGCAGTCCATCACGTGGTGCAGAATCGCGTCAACGAGAATCGGAGCTCATCAGTATACTTAACATCGCTGAGCATTTAAAATGCTAATTATATCATTTGACTTAGAAACCTGACAGACAGTGATGTTTTGGTTCTGATGTTCGGACTATAGTGGGTGTAGCTTTTTAATTCTTCCAGATGTGCACAAAATGAACGAATGTGTGAATAATGCTGTTTCAAACCCACTGCTAGGAACATGCACGTTAATCACTTAAGTCACCCATCTGATACTGACACAACAAAATGTCACCTATATTATAAATGTGGAATTAAAAAAATCAGTACAATAGAAACAAATCATAGTATATATATATATATATATATATATATATATATACACACTACACACGCGCACACACGCACGCACACGCACAAATGATTGGTTTGTGCGCTCACTCACTCATTCATTTAATAAAATGTGCTTTGGTCAAATGATCGGTATATGTGAGTGTACCTCGTTTTTCGGATCATCCTAGAAGGCACAGGACCTAATATTCTCTCCATCATGGCTAAGTGCTCCCTGTTATCATGAGTCTGGAAAAGAAGAGACAATGGCACTTCTAAGCGGAGAGAAACACAGCTGTCTCTGATGTTAAAGACGATCAGACTTTATACTAAATGCTGTTTTGTTTAGAGAGCCTAAATTAATAGGACTTTATAATACCAATAGCGTGCAAGAAGGAATGAAAAAAAAAACAGACAGGAAAAATGCACAGAGGAAGAATTAGCGAAAGGCGACAGCATCCAGGGTTCCAGGGAGAATGACTCCCATGGCCTGCAAAGAGCACGAAAGAAAAGACGGAAGACAAGCAGCGTACCTGAAAAAGTGTGAAGCCAAGGTAATACTCGAAGAGGATGCAGCCAATACTCCACACATCACAAGGCTGGCTCCAGCCCAGTTCTGCACAGAAATACAGTCACAAACACACACTAATGAGACACACAACAATAATAATAATAATAATAATAATACACTCAAGACTTTTTAAAATCAAGGAGCATTTTAAGACACAAATTATGGAAAGTTGTAAATAAAATTCATTATCAAGAACAAGCTTGGCACGACTATCAGGAATCGATGAAAGGATCCAACTGTCACCGTGACTATCATCAAGCGGGACGATTTAAACCCGTCAAAAAAAACTGGGAAAAGAGATACACCCTTTCAAACACCTGATTTTTTAAATTTTGGTCAAGAAGGTAAGCTGAATCTTCCTACTACACTAGTAAGTCAGTGTGAGGAATATTCCTCTTCTTTTAAGTCACTTACCTTACATATTTCTTATGCATGTTACTGATATATGAGCAAATATTCAAGTGCTACAGTTGTCCTAGATTATAAATCTCGAATAAGGTGATTCGGGAACAGGGTGGTCAAGCCGCCGCACATTCAAACGCGCACTTACCGAGGATGACCTCAGGTGCGCGGTAGTGCCTGGTGGAGACGATTGTACTGTGGTGTTCGTGGTCAAATGTAGCGCTGCCAAAATCTACTACCCTCACGGCAGTGCTCTTCACTGTACGCTCTTCTCTCTTCTAAACCAGACAACAACACACACCCGCATAAACAAATGTCCTGGTTTTACAAAGTAGTAAAAAATGCATTTCCAGACAAAAATACTAGTGCTTGCAAAGCAAAAAAAAGAAAAAAACCACAAGATAGGTAGATAGAGTAATTGAAAGAGAGAGCGAGGGAAGAAAAGAGAGAGGGGTTAAAAAGGGTTTATACACAAAGAAATTAAGAAAGAGGGAAGTTGATGATGATATTAAAAATTACAGAAATAAATAAAGAAAAAATATGATTAGATAGATAGACAGACAGATGACAGGTAGTGTAAGCTTTGTTTCAGCAGCTGAATCTACATACGAAATTTGGCCATTCTACCTAAAAAGTTGTAGTAGTAATAAAATCTGTGGACCGCTATGGAAGGATAAATGAAAGAATAGAAGGGTGAGATGGATGAGTGTCAGTATGAAAAGCAGTTAAGTGCTGTACTTTTGCAGTTGAATCCAGTTTGATTCAAAGATGTAGGAGTAGTAATATCAATGGGTTCTAATGGGATGATGGAGGGATGAAAAAGAAAGAAAGAAAGAGGAGCAGAGAAAAAGTTATGCCTTATTTATGTAGGGTACGACAACCTAACAACATTTACCAACTTCAGTGATTCTAGATTTCTAGAAGCAGCGAGGCCTCTAAAAATGAATTGAGGTCAATGGGAGGAAAAGCGAGGGATGAAAAAGACAGAAAGCAGGAACGATGGAGGTATGACGTGAGCAGTTTGAAAAATGTCCCATTCAGTGAAAAAAAAAAGGACAAAATATGGGACAAAATGGACAGATAAATGGATAAAAAAAAAGAGAGAGAGAAGCGGGCTGGAATATCAAAAATGTCATTTACAAGGCCTACGCAAAAACGTTTCGCAGAAAATCAGTTCAGAGGGGAAAAAAAAAAAATAAGTAGATATATAAAATAGATAAACAAAAAACCTTGGGATAACAAAATGGTGCTCTGCTTTGTAAGCACTATAAAGAAAGAAAAAGAGCGATGGACATACGCTCACCTTCTCTACATTGTATGTTATGGTGAAGTCCGAGTTGACGAAGAGAATATTCTCTGGTTTTAAATCTGTGTGGGTCAGCTTGTTGTCATGTAGAACTGCAGATAAATTAAAAGAGCATTCAATGGGAATCAATGACAACACTTTGTTTCTACAAACTCCTAAAAGTGTTTCTTAACATCAATGTTAAGCGATTTATTTTGATTGGCGTACTCACACTTGACGGCTAGGCAGAGCTGGTAGGCCATGTGTCGGACTTGGTTGATGGAATAAGGCAGGTAGTTGTTCTCCTTCAGGAAGTCAAAGGTGCTAAGTGCTAACAGCTCAAAGCTGAGACACATGTGGCCATGGTAGTCAAACCAGTCAAACATCTGGACACACAGACTGCAAAACAGGAAGGAAAAAAGGTTTTAAGTAGGTGAGAATTAACTAAAATTATTGTCTCCAAGTTAAGTGTCTTTAGTTCTCTAATTAAACAAAATTAATCGATTAATTAGTTGTACTTTCAACTGAACGCAAAACAATTACTCAACACAGTTTAAAGCAGCGATCTCAAAACGTGGGGGTCCTTGCTTTACAAATTTTCACAATCTCCCTGTTTACTTATTTTACAAATTGACATTAGAAATATCAAAGATGGATTTTGTAAGCTAATAATAGATAATATGCGAAGCTACATTACAATTAACATGCTATTTTAGCCTTTTTCGCTATTCTAACATGCTGAATTACTGCAATATATAATATACAAACTTAACCAGCATTGTGCCTCAACTCACACACTTATGCACTATTCTAGATTATTACTGAATGCTAACAGTAACGGGGTTTTAAGATGTCTTTATATCATTTCAAACTTTCCAAAGGTTCTGTACTAATCTTCTGGATTTTCCAAATTAGTAAATACTTTTCAGTCTAAGGTCAGAGTTTTTTTTTTCGATTCGAGTCGAAGCTCATGACGACCAGCCCAGCGATAGCGGAAAGTTTTACAGAGCATGTTTAACCTCGCCGTGCATGAATGCATGGTGGAGAAGCTTGAGGTTGTAGAAAATTCGTAACGTTCATGCGGGGTTTAGGAACCTCTGGTTTAAAGTTACATATGTACAGTATGCGCAGAATACATTCGACAGTGTTTCTCCAGTCCCCTCACTTTTTGTTATCAGGGTCTCGCTCATTGATCCTTTCCAGGACGTTGATCTCCAGTCGCGCAGCCTCCTTGTATTTCTCAACATTTTTAATAATTTTCAGAGCCACATGAGCTCCACCTCTAAAAAGAAAGCGAAACAAACAAATGGGTTAAGAGGAAACAGTCCTAACAACCAATTATTAAAAACAAATGCCTAACACAACCTCAGAAGGGTAAGACAACCCAGCTTTTTAGCTTTGTATATATACTGTATAGTCATATATATTTAAAAAATACAATTCTTTCTTCACTGCTGAGGTGTATGAAATGGAAAAGTACAAAATCCAGAGGCAACTGGATAAAAGATCACTGTTTTATCAAACTCACAAGATGCAGTCCAGATGAATCATTTTATATGGATGTTCATTCTTGGCAGCGAAGAATAACAGAATGCTGCATTATATAAATAGCTTTTTTAAAAACAAAACAGCACAGTGTTGCACTGTGAACCTTCTCTATTTGTCCCTGAAGGTTTCTTTGGGTATACTCTTGGCAGCGTTCACAAAAAATATAGAACTGAATATCTATAAAAAGATATAACTGAAGGAATTTACCTGCGATGGTCGATGCATTCCATCACCCTTCCAAACGTGCCCTCCCCCAAAGTGCTGACAATTTCATCTGAGAGGGAGATAGAGGGGGGGAAAAGGAGAGATAAAAAAAAAAAAGACAAAAAAAGGAAATAAATGATATTAACAAAAAGATGACCAGGCAAAAGAACCAAAAAGGCAGGCGATATATGCTCTAGCATCTCTGGCATTCCCCCAACCGATTAATCATTACAAGTTAAGCTAAAATGCACAAGCAATTTGCAGACCGTCGGCCCAACACAGTAAGCAAACAAAGTTGGGATAATTATTCAACCCTGGAAATACTGTGGAAACTACTGAAATAAAACAACAACAGCGTCCCCCTGCTGAGGAGTCACTGAATTTGCTGGAAAAATGAATAAAATAAATCAAAATAAAAACAGGGAGCCACCCAGTCCCACCCCAAACTAAATGATTAAAATGCTGAAACCAGATCTAAACGAGACTAATGCCTTGTAGTATGATGTTCTACGGAAAAAATAATGACCCTGAGGTAACTATACAAAGTCGCTAAAAGAGGAAATTTTACAGGATATCAAAAGCTGTAAAAGCCTTTTAAACATCCTTGTAATGCACCTGGTTCACTGGCTAAAAGTATAAATATCTACGTGTATGAAACTTAGCGCTATCTATGGAGGTACGGGACGTATAATATTCTGGTCTGTTCTAACAATCAAAATCATCATCATCATGACCTCTTGCCCTCACGTGTGAGTGTGTATGCTCTGTGCTGCTACTGATAGGGAGAAAGGTTACGATATAAGAGTAGAGGAGTAGTAGTAGTAGTGGCAGTGTGTACATCTCTCTTGCAGGACGTCGCCACTCCGACAGATCAGGTGACCCTCCTCGTCGTCCCTCACACATAGCGGCCGCGTCCCGCTGGCACTCCGCTGCTTTTCGGGCCCCCAGCCAGGGTCACAGGTCACGGCACAACCGCCAAAGCAGGAGGGGGGTGGGCCGAGAGGGGAGGGTGGAAGGGACAGCCGTAGCCACGGCGATGGAGAGGAGCAGTGGTGGTGGTGTACGTAGGTGATCATGGTGCGGTTCGTATGACACCACGTGAGAAGATATATAACGATAGGGATATAGTGCAAGGGAACAAGACAAAGATCACATTTTGTCCCTTTTGCTTGAGCTCTACATGTACTCCCCTCAACCTTCTGTCTACCGCCCCTGACAAAAAACCTGCATCATAAACATTTATGTATACAAGAGCAACATATAAGCAAAAAGAACTGGTAACCATCAAATTACACAAGTTGATACAGACTTGCACTACCAAGTGAAAAAAAGCAAGCAATCGATGGAGGAAAAAAATCTATATACTTTTAATCAAATTATCTTTTCTCTGTATTTTAACTTGTGATGAAAGAAAGAGAGAAAGAAATAAAGAAGAGGTATGTATAGAGAAATAATGACACCAACTTGTCATTGCAACTACAACTTTACATCAAGGTACTGACTACAAGGTAAGAACTTTCATTAGGACCCTTTTGCAATCCAAATAAAAAAAAACTGATTATTTTTCTAATATGCACAAAAACACTAATAAATCAAAAGGGAAAAAAAAAACAAAAAAACAAAAAGAGTTCATACTTACCAAGTCCTGGAGCTGTGGAGAAAAAAATGTTAACATGAGTAAAAAAAAAAAAAAAAAAAAAGAGAGAGGACAGAGAGAGGGAGGGGGAAGAAAGAAAGGAAGAGGAAGAGAGAGAGAGAGAGAGAGAGAGGGCCTAGGAGGAAGGCCTGGGCTAGGAAGTACTCACCGAGGAGGATGGGCTATAGGACCTGGTTCTACGCCGCCTTCGTTTGTGCTTACGCCTGCTGCTTTTGTGGCGCTGGTGCGTGCGGCGGTAGTCATAACTGGCAGACGGGTCGCGCGAGTGGTAGCCGTCCGGCAACAGTCGCTCACGTTCACGGTCGCGTTCTCGCTCGTGCTCCTGTCGGCGGTAGCCTTCACCGTAGCGCCTGTCGTACGGCCTCCTGTCTACAGAGCGGTTGTCGTAGCTGGAAACGAAAGAACCGACTAACACTTAGTATACGTTTTATTCAATAACAAGAACCAAATAGGTGCATGCTAACGTTACAAGAATGTTAATAATGCTTCAAATTATGGCCTAACAATTCATTACATTTGGAAGGAAGTGTTTGTGCACTCCTGAAACAAATAAATAGATGACCGAGGTCTTTTAACAGCTCCAATAATTCTATGGCAGTCTTAAGGAGAGTAAAATGGAAAACGAACAAAAGCATTAACTATATACAAACCAAAAATTTTCGCAAGCTAGTTTCAGGTTAAATTACGAAAAAAGCTAAAGCGTGATTTTCATTTTAGAGATTCAATCTCAGCTTCTTCTTGTTCACCTCCTGGAGCGTGCATAGGGGCCTTCCTGTCTGTGTCCTCGTCCCCTCCTTTCTCGCTCGCTGCTTGAGGAGAAGGATCGCGAGCGCCGGTGTCGGGGCTTTCTCCCTCGCTCTCGCTCACGCTCGCGGTACCGGTCCTGAAAGCTGGCCCGCTCCGACGATGCGTACCGCCTAGAATGGGGCATCTGAACGCACACAGACATTAAGCAGACGGTCAGTGTAATAAGCTAATGTTTGGTTGATTTTGATTATTCAGGCGATATTTAACAATACTTCTGATCCAATTATGTTCTGCCACAGTACAACAGGATATACTGTACACAATACATGAAGATTAAATAACCCCTATTAAAATGAGATTTAAACTCAATATTGTTTGGACAAATGGACAAGACGTTATCCAGTTATACAATCCCCTCCAGAAGTATTGGACACAATTTTTGTGATTTTCTCCATTTTCGTCCCTTCATTCATGGTACGAGTCACCTGCCCAAAGAATCTTGTTCCAGAACTGGGCAGGCTTTTAGCAAAGTCTAATCTGGCCTTTCTCTTCTCGAGTGTTACCAGTGTTTCAAATCTTGAGGTAAACCCTCTGTATTTGCATTCATGAAGGCAGCTCTTGATTGTAGACTTTGACAATGATACTCCTACCTCCTTGAGTGTGTTCTTGACTTGGCTAAATGTTGCCAAGGTGGTTTTGTTTGTTTTTATTTTAACCAAGGAAAGAATTCTCCGATCATCCACTTTAGTTGCCTTCCGTGGTCTTCCAGGTCTTTTGGTGTTGCTGAGCTCACCAGTGCATTCCTTCTTTTTAAGACTGTACCAAATTGTTGATTTGACCACTCCTAAAGCTTCTGCTATCTTTTTGATGAGTCTGCTTTGTTTTTCCAGCTTAATGATGAAATTCCAGCTCCTTCATTTGCAACGATTCTTCTTTGGACTGCATATAGTGTTCCCATGAACAATCGCCAAATGCAAATTCAACACTTGGCATCATCTCCAGACCTGGCTATAAACAGATAATGAGATATTTTTGTTAAACCCCTTGAATTAATGCTGAAAGTCGACATTTCAAACATCTTGATGGCTTCTTTTCAAATCCATTGTGCTGGTGTACAGAGGCAAAATAGCAAAAATTGTGTCACTGTCCCAATACGCTGTATAAAAGGGGACTGCATAAATATCCACAAAGATTTTCACTCTAGATGCTTTAAAGTCTCTTTAAAGCTGCATCTGTGTTTTTGTATTTTCATACTTGTTTGAATAACCTCAATGGTATGTAAAACATGATCAGAAATACCGGTTTAAGACAAATCCTCAGAACAAACTCATTCAAAAAGCGATCTTCAGATTGGCCTCTCGTCAGTCATTTTGTACACACTCGACCTGACGGGACATGGTACGTCCTAGACACGGCATTTGAATGATGGGTGGGCTCAGCGAGTAAAGTATATTTAAATATTAAACCCACCTACTAAACAATTAGACACCTAATCTTGAAAAACATGACTAATCTCACTCAACGCACATTAAGCAGATGGAAAGACGCTCAAGGGAAAACAAACAAACAAACAAAAAAAACCCCAAAGAATCTTCTACAAAACAAACCAGGCAGCGATGCTAACACCGAATAATAATACATGAAAGCAGACACGTGGAGCTCTCAAAATCCTGGGCATGTGTTCAGAGTGAGTGAGTGAGTGATCATGTGAAAGGGAACGCTAGCTTCGTTGCTAGTTAAATTCTTTCCTTGTACTTTAACATTTTGATTCATCCATGAAACAAATAAGTGAGAGTTATACAGATCTGTGATACACTCAAATTTAGATATTTGGCAGTAGTAATAAACATTTCACCCCCAAAAAATGTTTACAGGCCTCAAAACTGATGGCACATTTGGGGGAAAAGCACAGATGACCTACAATACGAGTATGTAACATGCATGACATAGTAAAAATAATAGAGTTCTATTTTTACCTTCTGTTTGACCTTTTCTTGTACAAACACAAGCTTCACTAAGCTTAACAAGATAGTTTAACAAGCAAGCTATCTTTTCTGTTTGGCCGGATTGCAAAAACGCAAGTACATTATATATATATATACACACACACACAACCAGTCAAAAGTTTGGACACACCTTCTAATTCAATGTTTTTTCTTTATATTTATTACTTAAAAGTCACTTCATGTCTT
>JAQMYM010000021.1:10026146-10042731 GCA_030014255.1 Parauchenoglanis ngamensis
CACTCTCACACACACACACACACACACACACACAGACACGCACTCCCTCACACACAGACACGCACTCTCACACACACACACTCTCTCCATGTGAGAACCTTCCTCTGACAATTATTAATGAAGCTAGTTATTTCTACACCTAAATCTAACCATTACATTAACCTCAGTAACAAAATAGGAAACATTTTGGGTTTTTTAGTTTTTAATAAAAGCTTCTTGTAAAAACATTCCCTCATGGTGACCAGCCAAATGTCCCCACAAGTTTAATACTGCCAGATATTCCTATCCTTATGGGAACATTTGTTCCCCACCGAGATATAAAACAAGCACTTAAACTCATTAACACTCAAGTGAGCGTTACTCACTCTCACAGGCACACACACACACACACACTCAGCGTACCTTCACCACTGCTAGAACTTGCATCCATTTGGTACAAGCCATGTTTCTTTAACGCTCCCGTTGTCATTGTTACGAGAGTCTTCTTGTCACTCTCTTCCTCTGCATCAGAGCAGTAAGCTTCACTTTCATAACCCTCCTTCAGTTTCTCCACCCCTTCAATGTAGTCCAGGTTTGCCAGATACTCGTTGCCAGACATTTCTGTAAGTGCACTTTCTGCATTCACCACCTCATCCTTGACTACTTTACCTGTGCATAAATTTGCGACAAATCACAGCTGCACACCAGATGTCTGGTTAACTGATTACTTGGTGCGAATTCAGTGATTATGAATTTCTACTTGCACACATACCTGTGAAAACACACACGAATGTACCCTTGGACATGTCGTCCAGGCAGCGCAGGCCCCAGCCTTTGTGCTGAGTCATGAAAACCTCCAGGCGCAGCTGAAGGCCGTGCTGAACCAGTCTGTTACCACACAGCCAGGGATCGCAGCGACACAGAGGGTTGCACTCGTACACCCTGCACAGGGACACAGTGAATAAGAATGAATAACAATGATATAACCCATGTATCATTCACACGAGAAAATCAGAGCATATGCACTGAGATCAGTCTCACCCAGTGGGCACGTATCTGGGCAATCGCTTGTGTGTGTACCCAGCAGTGACATCCACAGGACCGCCGCTGAACAACGACGTGGCCTCGATGGTCATCTGGTGACAGGAGCACTTTGACCTGTGACACGAGCACAACCATCCAATGAGAGCAAAGCTGAACAGACTGAAACTCACCACAGTGTACACCATGTCAGAAGCTAGTGAGATGTGAAGGAACTGAGGAGATACCAAAGTATCAAAAGTACCAAAAGAAATAGTTTCAGACATGCCAACCTTTATACAATTTGCACAGGAGCTTCACATTTTAACGACGAAACGCAAAAATATGGCGAAAGACAAAAAGGCTCTTCTTTTTCCCCAGATAAGACGTATGAATCCTGAATGATTGGCGGGCGTTATGAGCTCTACGCTTGAAAGATGAGCTGATACGCTGCCCTGATTCTCAGTCATGGCAAATGGAAATTTTTTTCATTTGTGTGAAATAAAGTCTATAATCGTGTGTCCGACTTGACTATCTTTTTTGGGAAAAAGGGCAGTTTTTCATATGGATAAACAACTCAGACATTTCTACCATTTTTGGGAACACACAAAAATAAAATTAAACACGGTCCCCACCCTACATACAGACACACACAAAGCACAGCCCCACACACACCTGTCTCGGCAGCCGTCAGTGCAGTCGCAGCCCACCATGAAGTCAAGGTTAGTGTTGATGTAGACACCAGGAGCAGGCAGCCTGTGTCTGGTGTACGTCAGAGGAGGCAGAAAGACAGTGTTAAGCTCATTAACACAGGGCACAGACACCAGCTCCTTTCCTCCCGAGATGTCCAGCAGGAACAGATGAGGACGGCTGGCCATGGAGGACGGGAGCAAGGCCCTTTTCACCAACACAAACGGGTCCAGGCAGAACATGTCCAGGAAGAGGAAATCACAGCGCGACTCGCACAGGAAGGCCTGCACCTCTTCCATCTCGCACATGCTCCGCCCACACAGAGCGCGATAGAAGACGTGAAAAGACATCTGAGGAAATCAGGGACGAAACAGTTAACGGAAAAGATGGTTTTAAATTCTGTTGACTCTTCAAAGCAGTACAATCATTTTTTTTTCAAGAAGATATCAAAATTTAAGGCAAACCAAAAAAGTTCCATCACTGTTGTCATCACAAATATACACGACTTTATTCTCACCTTCCCATCCAGACGCCGTCTTGCGGTCATGCGGCGGAAGCCATGGAGCAGCGGGATCAGCAGTGGATTCTGGCCACGGTATTGATCCTTTTTCATCGGCCTCGTTTGATTCAGACAAGCCGGGCAGCAGCGATGGGGTACGTACTTCAGCCGGGGCTCAAAAACTGGGAAAACAGCGTTCTGTGATCTGCTGTCTTCCTCCTCAGAGGCGGGGCGTTTAGTTCTGTAAAGAAACAGGGCCAACATGTGTACTGATTCTTTATGTCTGCTTGGAGAACATTCTGCTGTTCTGGATGGTCTCATGGAGAACCCAAAAACAGTTTATGCCCAAGTCTCACCTTTTCTTCAATAGATAGTCACATCTGGATACTGTAGATTCGTACCCAAGAACTGCTGCTGTACTCAAAGATTTACTATATAAATAAAACATGACAGGCCATGCTGTTATAGGAAAAAAAGTATGTGAAGTGGATTATTTTTCAATAACATCAAAGAATTCGATTCTCTTTAGACTACTATGATTTACCAACGATTATTTATTTATCAATGAACAACACTTTGCACTTTTAAATGTTTTGCGAGATAAGTTCTCACAATTTAGCAGATAGAAACAGTCTTTCCCTCATCAGCTTGTCTTTTTTATCTCTCTCTCGAAGTTAATAATCTAAAAAAAGGCACTCTAGCAGAAGGGGGCGTGGCCAAGTGTCGGCTACGGACAGAGAGGAGGCAGGGTGAACCGGCAGGATGCTTTGATTTTTAAATCAAAGAATTAAAAAAATTCTTTTTTTTTTTTAAAAAAAAAAAAGATTTTTAAAAACAAGGATTTTAAATAGTGTTTTAGTCTGAAGGCCTTTACACATACAGGCCACACAAAAAATGATAGTGTGAAAAAATAGTTGGCGAATTTAATGTAAGATTAAGATTCCCATTAAACGTAACGCGATTATGTGAGAGTTCAACAAAAGTAATCGCATGATAGTGGCGTGGTGAGCTGGTGCTTATTCCATTTACAAAGAAAAATCCTGTGCTTCAGGCAAGGCATTATAATGGATACAGCACTGACTGGGTTTCTGGAATGCAGACTGTACACTGCACTAAGCTCTTCATCATGAAGGAGTTCCTGCATTTCATCTTCATTAATCCACGGCTCTGTAGGCAGTCTCCTCACGGCAGGCGCTAAACTTAACAGGAAGAAAGTGACATCATCTCTGTCTCCGCATCTCTCTTTTTTTTTGGTTAAAACCTTTTACTATTTTTTAATTAAAAAAAGAAATACTCTGCCATGCCTGCAGCAGCGTGATGTTTCCACAAGTGTGATGACGTTTCCACAACCTACACCCTAATTGGCTGAATATGCACATTTCCCGAAGGAAATGTCTTGAAAAAAATTAATGTTTATTTTCGCACACGAATGTTCATCTTTGATGCTGAAGTGTTCAATTACGGGACAGTCGTTCGAAAAAATATACTATCAGATGAAAAAATCGTAATGACAAATCGCGCTGTATGTGTAAAGAGCTTTAGTCACTTACTGAAAAGTGTAGTTATATTTTAGTCACATTTTAGATTGTTTTGTTAGGTTTTAGTCAACTAAACTGTTAGATAAAATTCTTAGGCAACATTATTCTACTAGCATTTTTCTATCCACTAACTTTAACCTTTTGTTTTATCATGTTGTATTTCCCAAGTTAGCATATCAATTGACTCGAACCCAGCATACCCCACCAGCTTTCGGAGATCATTAGTCTGTCCCATTGCCTTCTATGTCTTTAGTTTCACACCTTCACACACACCCACATCCTGACATACACACATTACCATACACCCACACCCCCTGGCATCCACACATTAACATAGCACACACACACACATACACACACACACACACCCCCTAACTAACACACGCATGCACGCACACACCATGGCATCCACACATTAACATAGCGCACACACACACACACACACACACACACACCTGGAGCGGCTGGTCCTAAATCACATCAAGCCTGCCTCCCTCCCTCCTTTGACCCCTACCAGTTTGCGTACAAACCAAACAGGTCAACCGAGGACGCCATAGCCATAGCCCTTCACACTGCACTGAGCCATCTGGAGCACCGAGACAGCTACGTCAGAATGCTCTTCATCGACTTCAGCTCGGCTTTTAACATAATCATACCCGACATCCTGGTTAGGAAACTGCATGATCTAGGACTCCCCTCACTCACCTGCTTGATCCTCTTGGATCAAGGATTTCCCCACAAACCGGCCCCAGACAGTACGGCTTGGATCCCATCTCTCCTCCACCCGGGCTCTGAGCGTAGGCTCGCCACAAGGGTGTGTGCTTAGTCCCCTTCTATACATCTCTGACTACAGACCTGCCCACATTACATAGTTTTAGTTTATAAACTTGTCTTTCTCACAATAAACGTTGGATTGAGCACACTGTATCTGTGTCTCTGTTCAGTCGCCGGATCCAAAACGGGCGAGATACCGTCACCCACGGAAGGCAGATCGAACCTGAGAGAACAGAATCGTCGCTGATACAATTTTGTTCCAACATAAACTTTTAGCTTAACTTTAGTCAAAGTTTCATTATACTGGAAAGGACTTTGCCTGAAGGATATTTCCCTTGAAAAAAATTCCCTTGAGGAGCCATTTTAAGGGACTGTTGATGTTCAATACAGGCTAGCTTTTTCTTTTAATTCAGCAGTTTATTCAACATTATTATAAATATTTGGTCTTGATTCTTACTTATATCGCTGCTGTAGTAAGAGTCATCACCCTGCATCAGCAGATATTGTAATGGTACATTCCATTTAGCGTTCACGGATGTGGAAATAATAACGGAAATAAGACGGTCAGGTTAGGAGTAGCAGTTTTCTGCGGAACTCTAACTGTAATATGTTACTGTCAATATTTGGTTAATAAAGGCTTTTTACACTTGACGTTTTTCTCATCACGCTTGTTACAAATAACCTGCTCTGTAAGCAGCCAAAGGACAGGGAAGAAGAGCTGCTACACGTACTTCTTTCATGTGTCATATAAAAGCGAATGCCCGACTAGTGTGCCGTCTGTGGCTGCTCAGCCCCGCCCTGACGCTGTAGAAATGTTACCTAAATGTCTACTCACAGAACATTTCACCATATTAATGATTATATGCTTTTTTCTGTCTACTGATCTATTGTTGTTTTTATAAACGTATTGAGAGGTTTCTTGGTAGAAGTTCGGCAGGACCAACACTTACCTGAGAAACTATGATAAAAATTGGACCGAAATGGGATGTCACTGACTCACCCTTTGTTAGATGAACTGGTCACAGTGGGTTCAGCTTCCACGGTGGTATTCACCATCTTCCACGGCAAAGGCAAGGTAATCCTGTTCAGAACGACCCTAGGCTGTGAACTAGGTTTACCGCTAAATGTCTTTTTCATACTTGATGACGTTGTGGCTGAGGAAACATTTTGTGACACACTTGGAGCAGTATTTCTGGTAACTGTTGTAGAAGGGGTAGCAGCGGCGGCGGTGGAACTCGTGGCGGCGGCGGAACCCGTGGCGGCGGCGGAACCCGTGGCGGCGGCGGAACCCGTGGTGGTGGCGGAACTCGTGGCGGACGGGGTGGGTAGTTTGGTGCTCTTCGGAATTACAATCCATCCAGCTGATGAGGCAGAGAAAAAGAGGAAAAATGTGAGAAAAGTATGGTGTGCATGATACAATTTCTTCCCAACACACACCCCTCATACCTTTATTTACAGCCTGTTCCTTCTTCTGCTCAGCCAGTCGCCTCTTAATACTTTGGACTTGCTCCAAACGATTTGAGCCCTTGTACAGCCACTCTTTCTCCTCATCTTTCTGGAACAACGAACACGGCCCCAAAAACACATGTCCCATCACTTCACATACAGATGTAATAAAAAAAACACAGAAAAATTTAATTTTACATTCACACTAGCAAGTAACAAACGATTATCCATGATTTCAGTGGCATGAGGGAGCGACACAGACGCAGCGTGAGATCCAGTAACACGACAAATCCAAACGAATGGCTTGAATGACTCCTCGGACCAATCCTATGCTGAGTGCGGTCCGACGTTTCTTCAGTTCCTCACTCACAACTTTAGTTCCTACCTTCACTAGTTCCCACTTACTGTCTGACACTGACACGGAAGAAATATTTGTAATCAAGGGTTCATTTTATCCAGCCATATACAACCTCTCATTATAATTCTATAGAGACATTATAAAGAAAAATTTAGCTTGGAAGCAAGTAGCAGAGATCGTTACTGCCTCGGTTGGTGGACATAGCTAGTACAGTTAGCTAACACTGATCAGTTAGATGTGTCGTGCCACACCGCCAATTAAAAGCATGCATGTAATTCCCCGCTGCATTGCATTATACTTTCATCAGTGTGTTCACAATGTGCCACAATGAAATGCAATCGCTGTCCAATCACAGCCTTAAGCTGCACTCGAAGAAACCAGTCTCTAACTGGTTCATCATTTCTTCATTTCCGCAATGCCATGAATGTTTTGTGTTGCCAAACTGTCTGCATAACACATTTCACATTCTCCACCCCTGGCACGAAGTCTCCTCCATAAATATCTGAACATCTGCAGCAATATATTCTCTGCTGTAACTATAAGCTTGGCCTAAGGTCCTGATCAGGCTAAACCAGACTCTCACCTTGTAACAGACCTCGATCAAGCTGCCGTCCACATGACTGACGCTGCAGAGTTCCGTTTTGCCATTCCGTTCCACCTTGGTATCCTGCCCCACCCGCATCACCACAAAGATGGGGTTTGGATACGCCTGCAGATATTCCTCCAACTCTGCACGCCACACCTCATCCTCGATGTCATCAGACATGTTGCTCACTACAGAGAGACAGAGAGAGTTAGTGGAAATAATACACAAGAAACATAGGCAGAAAACATGAGTTGATTTATTTCCTTACTTGGCTTACAGACCAGATGGAGGTCTGGGAGGGACATGTAGGCTGGACGGCCATCATCAAAAAACACCAAGAACCTGAAACATCAGATTAGCATTTTTTTTGATAGTCATAACAGCTGAAGCCAAACAGATGAGAGACAATTAAAGATCTAAAGTGTGAATGAAGAGTGAGCATGCAACACCTCATACGGTTCCTGCGGTCTGGCATTTCTACTACCACCGCAGCATGGAGCCAAGACTGGCCGTTTTCTTTGTAGCTGGCTACAACTCGACACCCCACAAAGAGGTCCTTCAGATTAGGAGGGCTAACACATGCCAGGTGATGAGCAGATAAAACACTCTTCCCTTTCCCACCATCAAACAGGACCTTATACCTAGGAGCAGAGTCTTAGAGAACAAGCAAAAAATAAATAAATAAATAAATAAAAAATTCAGTGTATCCACAATCTAAACTAACCAACCCTGAAAAAGAACAATGCGGAAAGCAGGAACGTTTTAGAGACTGTTCTTTTACCAATCGTTTGTCTAATGCCCCTCAAACAAATCTTGAAATAAGGTGCCATGAAAAAGTTTTTGCCCCCTTACTTGTATCTTCTATGTTTGCGTATCATGCTTAATATAGTTTCAGATTTTTAAATAATGTAATATTTGAAAAAATATATAATCTGAGTAAACACAAAATACAGTGTTTAATTACTGTTTCATTTACTGAAGAGAAAAAAAAAGTTATTCAACACCAGCTGGCCCACTCTGAAATAATACAAATTAAATAAAGTTACTTAATTAACCAATTTTAAGAGATAACTGGGTTCAATTATACTAGACACTCCCAACCTTAATTTCTGCCAGCCCTGTAAAGTAGACTGAAACAAGCCGCACACTGTGGTGCGATGAAAAGCAGGTCCAGAAGACATGAGAAAGAAGTGTGCGAGCCATTATCTCCAAGTGGACCGGTGAATCTTCCCACAAGTGGCTGATCAAGGAGTCATCAAGGAAATCACAAATGAATCCAGACGAACATCTGAGGAACTGGAAGAAACTCAAGCAAGCTCAACTGGGTTATTCACAAAGACAGCGGTCATAAGCACAACCTCAAGTCCTCTTCTGAATGGCTGCAAAGAAAGAAAATGAAGGTTTTGGAGTGGGAGATGCTGCGTCAGGACCTTAAACAGGCAGTTTAAGGTGCTCGAAAGTCCTGTAGTGTGGATGAGTTAAAGCAATTCTACAAGGAAGAGTGGGCCAATAGAATGAGCTTCAGTTATCCGAAGTGTTTGGTTGTAGTTGTTCCTGCCAAAGGTTACTTTTCCACATTGGGTGATATTATGCTCTAGGTGCTGCTTAAACGTTTTCCTTTTGTGTTTTCCCATTGTTTAATAGTACACTTCGTATGAGGATCGGACACCATTTAGTGCGACGAATATGCAAAAATAGGGGAGGCTTTTAGTATTTCATGGCACTCTCCTTTCAATTTCACTGTTGATATATGCAAAAATATTAGATTTGACACTTTGCTGTAGACCTTGTTTTTGGCCCATTTGCAATTTTTGACGAGTTTCAGATGGAAAATTAGTGCATCCGTAATAAATACAGTAAACTGACATGAATTATATGTTTATTGCCCAATGTTAACCAAGTAAAGCATACACTGATAGATTATTTTTGAGAGTAAAGAATTGAATTTTGTTTTTCTGTTTACCTTGACGAAAAAAAGACATTGCTAATGTGAACGGGGGTGGGGCTTTCAAGCGCTGTCAGGGGTCAAAACACCTACGCAATAGTCAATCAATCCAGATTTTACACGCCAACCAACTCCTCTGCTGTTATAGTTGAAGATGACTCATCTTTTGTCATATTTCGAGTGGTACTAGTGTTAAAATGTGTGAAGCTTGAAAGTCTACAGAAGTGACTTAAGAGACTAAAAAATGCTTGACTCATGTTTAGAATGCAAAAAACAGCAAAATCAGACCTCAATTTTTTGATATAGTGCTAAAAAGTGCTATAGGCTATAAAGTGCTGGCCCACTTTCTCATACTGTATAAATCACCTATGCACTCTTACCAGTTGTTTTGATGTCTAAAATTGTGCCTTGGTGCCATGTTTTAGTCCTCCGCCTTCCAAGAACGCTCATCTTGTCCTTCAGCTTTACCTCTTGCTGAACACGAACAGGAATCGCAGATGAGGCTGGAGTGCGTGGTCTCTCCGACTGGGAGACTGAGGTAAACCGTTTGATAGTTAGTCATTGCAAAAAAAAACAACAAACAAAAAAAAAATTTATATATATATTTATATATATATATATATAAAAATGGTATAGAACCAGACCAACTGAACCAAAACTAAACTCCCACCTTCTTGAGCATCTGGTGGCTTGGTAAAAGCTGTTTTTTCTGTAATCTTGTCTGAACTTGTGGTGTCTTTGGTAGCAGACTGAGGGCTGGAGGTTGGTGATTTAGGTTTGTCGCCTTGTTTAGGGTCGATGCTCTTTGCTTTTTCCATGGGTGCAGCTTTAACAGTATTAGATGGTGTGGTGGTTATTGAAGGTTTGCTCCAGGGATTGGGACTGGCCCATTTAACCTTTTCCTTGGCCGTAGTTTTACCAGCGGTGTCTGAGGTTGTAGTTGCTTTGTCGCTTTTGCTCTTAGAGGAAGGTTTTTGGTTGACCGAGTCTGTTTTTGAAGATTTGGATGCAGTAACAGATTTGCCTGGGAGTGTGGATGTTAAGGTAGATGCCACAAGTTTTTCCAAGCCACGAAGTGCTTTCACAGAATCAGACGTTTCACTGGGCGTTTCTAGTCTATCTGTATTGTTCGTGGATGTGGAGGATGTGTCTGGAATGGTGGTCAATGGAGGGGATTCAACAGTCTCATTCATGGGTATTGATTTACCTTGTGAAACAGGAGGAGAACTTTCTTTTTTAGGCTTTAACTGAGCAGGAAAATCACAGGATGATGGAGCAGTAATTGGTACGGGGCGTTCTAAAGTCTTCATGGTTGGTAAACAGTTGTCAGAAGGCCCGTGTTCCCTGGTTGTTGATGGTGATGGTGGTGTGACCTCAGTTGGTGGGTCAACAGCCTCAATTTTCTTCACCTTCTGAGCAGAAAATTCCAAAGACTCTATGCCTGCTGATGACCCAACTTCCTGAGAAAGTGAGTAAGAGATGGAAAGAAAAAGAAATAAGGCCAATTTAGCAAAAGCAACCATACGATTATTATGAAAGTGGATTTCAGACCTCCTACATCATCTCACCTTCTGTTCATCCTTCACTGCTGTTTCAGGAACAACAGCTTGTAAAATGGGGACAAAATCCGACATCAGTCAGAGTGAAAGAGAAGAGATGTGTCAATTTCAAAAAGCATACCACCACATTCTGACTTTAGTTACTTTTCCTTTTTCACATCTTATTAAGGCGAGCTTAATCAAATGAAAACGAATAATTACTTACGCCCCAAATCGATGACAACATAGTCATCATCCCCATTACCATCAGCACCACAATCGTCCTCTCCGTAGTCAAAATCGTCTGTGATCTGAATGACGTTTTCCATCGATTTGTCTCCGCCTTCTTCCTCAGAGTCTGTGTCTCGATACTCTAGTCCCAGCATTCCATACAAGCCCTTTATCACAGACTCGCACTCAAGGACTGATCTGATCCAAAATAAAAAGGAAGTCAAGGTCACAAATTGATTTATGAAGTGCATACATGTCGTTAAAGGAATGGAAACCTCCCTCCAGTTACAGTTATGGAGCAGCCTTCCAGTTAGTGTTTAAGACTCGAGGCACTCTTTAAGACTTGGCTGAAAACCTATTGTTTAATCAATTTTGATTAATTGATATTGTTCAGATATATATGATTGATATTGTTTAATCTTTTGTTAATAGTTTTTCTCCCAGAGTCACAGATCTGGAGGGTTTATGGGTATAAAGAGTTTTGGTAAACTGGGATGTTTAGATGTACAAGTTCACTCAGGTGTTACCTTAAGGCTCTCATGTATTTACTTGGTCATAGCTAGTGTTGCCAGACTTACTTAATAATCTTAAATACTTAAAAAGTTTCCACTAGCACAGGATGAAGGCACTTACTGGCAGGCGTTATTGTACAGCAGTTGTGTGTGCTTTGCCTCCCTCTCTTTCCGCTTCACGAAGTCTTCCACCTGCGCCAACTGTGTCCGCCTCTGCACCAGCTGCTCGTCCTTCTCCACCTGCTCCCGTACCCATTGCTGCAGCTCCTCCTCCGTCATGTTCACCCTCTTGTCCTCTTCTTCACTCTTCATCATTCTGCTGTCAGGAGGGTACATCATAAACAACGGACAGGTCCGTGACAGGCCACAAAAACTCAGCTGGCTTGGAGTTTAAGTTAAATATTAAGCTGTTACTACGCCCAGGAAAACAGTACACACTTTTAACTGGCCCAAACGAAGAAATTTACTGAAGTCGTTAAAAATAAACCGAGTGACAACACTTTAGCACCATAATGCCCAATCTTGATGCAAACTGGATATCTGGAGAGCTAAAACTAACTAGAATAGTAAACAAAGCATTTCCTATGGATGTTTGCTAAAATGTTCTACATTATATGTCCATTTTATATCATGCACTGAAGCGACAAATCAGAATGATTAGGTAAATCCACTAAATTCTTTGGACCAACTCGAAGGGAGTGATCTCTTGGAATTTTCATGCAGAACAGTCTCCAGAGTTTACATGGAATGGCCCAAAAAAAAAAAAACCCAGAAGACATCTGGTGAGCATCACTTCTATGGGCAGAAACACCTTGCTGATGAGAGAGGTCAGAGCAGACAGGTCAGACTGGATTGGGCTAACAGGAAGGCTACACTAACTCAAATAATCTCTTTTTACAGCAATGGTGACCAGAAAAGCATCTTGCTTTCACATGGGTCTTTTTGAGCTATGTATTCTTTCTAGCTCCTTCCCATTCAGTCCTCAATTACCTAGAGCTCTTGAAATGGTTGCACCTTCACTGCACGCTCAGCCACTGTACTCTGTGACTCCTTCAGAACGACTGTTGGCCTCGCTGTTGCCTTCCTCACCAGTCTCTGGCTGTCACTACATTTCGTGGGATTGTTGGCCTTGCCTTTGTAGTGCATACGCAAGCAGGTTTTTTTTGTCCAATTTGCATGAAAATTGGTGTACATCATCTACAGACCATGCTGATAAACAGTTGTAAAAAGCATTTTGATTCATCAAACCATTTCCAGGCTATGAGCCGATTAAGTTTTAAGCTTGGACCCTCAAATTTCATAAATTGTAATACGATCACATTCCATGGAAGCACATTTTTGTGCTCATAAATTTTGTAATATTACGAACCACTTTTGAACCACTTACAGTGATGTCCACAATTATTGGCACCCCTTGTAAAGATTACCAAAAAGGATTAGGAAAATTCCACCTTTGTGATGAAGTTATGTCACATTGAAAAAATGAGAAACATTCTACCTTTAACTGAAATAGTTATTCAGAGAAAAACAAATCCTTCATCAAGAAAAAAAAAAGAAAAAAAAAAGACTTGTGCCACAATTTTTGGCACCCCTGAGTTTAATACTTTGTACAACCTCCCTTTGCCAGTAAAACAGCACTGAGCTTTCTCCTTTTTTATAACATTTTGTAAGGGCATCTGAGACCACTCCTCTTTACAGAATGTCTCCAGATCATCCAGGGTTCTAGGCCCTGTCTTGTGCGCTCTCCTCTTTAGCTCACCTTAGGGTTTTTTCAATGGGGTTCAGGTCAGGGGACTGAGATGGCCATTGCAGAAGCTCGATTCTGTGGTCAGTAAACCATTTTTGTGTTGATTTAGACATTTGCTTCAGCTCATTGTTCTGCTGGAAGATCCAACAATGACCCAGTTTTAGTTTCCTAGCAGAGGCAGACGGATTTTGATTTAAAATGTCCTGGTATTCCATGGAGTCCGTGATGCCATGTACCCTAACAAGGCTTCCCGGGCCTTTAGTGGAAAAACAGCCCCACAACATCACAGAACCTCCACCATATTTAACAGCCTTGAGTGTTTATTGCCAAAAAGCTCCATTTGTGTTTCAGCAGACCATAGAACACAGTACCAGTCAAAGTTGTAGTAGCAATTCACAAACTCCAGGCACTTATGTTTGTGGTTAACTGACAGAAAAGGCTTTTTGTCCTGGCATAACTTCCAAATAATATGTTGACATGGAGGTGGTGTCTGATGGTGGTTTTGGAGACATGAAAATCCCAAGATTTTAAGAATCACCAACAGTGATTCTTGGGGCCTCTCTCACATTCCGCCTCACTGTATATGCGGACAAAATAATCTTGGGCCCCCGTTTGTAACAGTTCCTGTTGATGTTCACTTTTTTTTTTTATTATTGCCCTATCAGATGAAACAGGCATTTTCAGGTTATAACCATTCCCTGACTTATGAAGGTCAACATGCTTCTCCCTCAATTGGTTTGTGACCTCATATCTTTCCCATGTTGATGGATACCTTTAACCTCTGTATCACCACATATTTGTACCCCAGTTAATCAGGAAGTCACAGATTACAGCTTGAAAGTTCTGACATGTTCCAATCAACTAAAAAATGTACAATTTAAATGGGAAGCATGCGTCAGTGTTCACGGTCATTTCCAGGGGTGCCAATAATTGTGGCATGTTTGTTTGCTGAAAATAATGATTTCTTGATGAGGGATTTATTTTCCCTGAATAAATTTACTTCAGTTAAAGGTTGGACTTTTCTCATTTTTAAAAGTGTGAGATGAAGCTACTTCACCAAAACATCGATTTTTGGGGTTTTTTTTAGTAATCTTTACAAGGGGTGCCAATAATTGTGAAGGGCACTGTAAGTTAAAAATCTGAATTTGTGTGTGCTTTTACCTGGCCCCTTATGCTGTTAAAGACGTTGAACCACATCCAACACCACTGTTTGCAACCTCTGCAACGCTGCTCGGACCCCGACGATGGTGTCTTGTGGCTATATTTACTGTTGATGTTGTTCAAAGAAAGAAGACTAGGAAGTCTAGGACTAAGAACCGAGGATCTCGTGCCCTAGCAGGGTGAAATCATACTGCTGCTTTTTCCAACGATCCGCCCGAGTGTTTCCGTCCCTGAGAAACATTTCCGTCAAATGTTTTCCTGCGTTTTTTTATTCCGACTTATTGCGGCGTTTCTGATATTGCAACTCTTTTCTCAAGGTGCAGCGTGTTTCTGCATGCGCATGCGCGATCTCAAATCGGTAAATGTGTTTCATCTCATGAATATTTTGCAGCTCAAGGAAGAATATCTAGATGTTTCTGAGCAACCGGGCATGTGTTGCCATTTTGATGCATCTGTTTCCTGTATGTAAATACTCTGCATCTGCATGCACTTTCTGTACATCAGCATATGTTTTTCTGCATTCGCACATCTTTTCCTGTATTTGCATGTTTTCTGTACTCTGTACGCCTTTTTTGCGTTCGCACACGTTTTCTCAATCTGCATGTTTTTTTTTCTGCATTAAGACGTATTTTCTGTCGTGCGTTTTCTGCATTTGCGAGTTTTTACCTGTATTCGTTTTTTCTGCATTCACACGTTTTTTCCTGGAGTTGCACGTTTTCAACAGCATCACGGTGAACAAAACAACATGATGTCATATCCTTACAGCCCTCATTTTATTACCCTACTACGCCACAGGTCCTGAACAGCTTTCCCTGCTCGAACACACCTCCAACTCATCAGCTCACTACCAGCCAGGTGAAGTGAGCAGGGGGGGAAAAAACCCCAGTGAATCCGCGGATAGACCACTAGGGGAGCCATGTCGGATCCCACCCAGAACTTCCCGCGTGCTGACTTAAAAACAAAGCAAACAAAGTCGGGGACCTGAACAGCTCCGACAGCTTAATACTGAGGTGTGGGCTTCCCTAATGACCAGCTCTGCTCACGTCATTCTTATTCAGCCATCGAAGCTCAACACTTTCGAGTCTATTTTAATAAAAAGGTTGTGTGTGAACTATAAGCGGGGCACTAAGATGGAGCACAGACATGGCGTCTGCTGATGTGAAGATGACACACAGTGCACTACTGAGAGCACGAAGCGGATCCGTGCTGCTGGAGGAGTTCATACCGCGCCTGATTACCGGCTCTCTGACACCCGGTGCTGCGGTGTGCTTATGTAATGGCCCGCAGAGACAGCTAGCTACATTAGCACAGTGGATAAGCTACAGGACCTGAGCACAACACTGCACAATAAACAGCAGAGGATTCTTATAAAGAACCTGGTAGTGCTGATTAAAAGATCTGAAGCACACTGGTGCTACATCTGTGCAGCACTTCTGCTGGATTACACACGCATCAGCCATAGTGCTGCTGTTAGACCTTATTACTGCGGTGCTGTACAAAAGGAATGCACTAACCTTCAATTCAGAGATTATACATCCTCTGGACCTTCAGGCTGGGAAGAAGTGGATGGTAGGGATTAGAGACGGCGCTGGTTCTGTTTCCCACCCGTGTTCCGCCATGCCCCGCCCTCTGACCTGTGATTGGCTTGTAGTCCGGACACACGCGCACATATGGCGCCACTGGTCACGGGCGCTGATTTTTTTTTTTTTTGACGTAGAAGAAACGGAATACGGCACAGACGTAGATCAATTAAAAAATTGGGCGCGTGAGCTTTTGGGAACATTGGAATTACGGTTGTGGCGTAGGAACGCTCTGAAGAGCGTCATATTTCTATACGAAGGGTGTAATATATACGTAAAATGTATCATTTTGACCCAGTGTTGATTTCAGAAAACCCACAATTACTTAGTTTGTGCACCAAGTTATTGTTGTTTTTTTCTGTTAAAGATGTGTTGTACATTCATTCCTCCCCAGAAAAAGAACAGTTCAAAGAAGTAACTGAAAGCCCAGTATTGCCATGACGTTCACGTGCATGATGACTGTATGTAAACTTGTGCCTGCAACAGCCCACCAACCACCTGGAATGTGATCGCAGCGACTGGCCAATGGCCTCCTTTTTTTAAATAAAGGTCTTAAAGCGTGACCAAATCCAGTGATAAAAGCTCTACATGGGCAACATTACCGTGCGTGATTTACTGTTTTAATAAAATGGCACCACAAACAATATGACAAAATCCAGTTTACAAGAAATAATTCAATTTATTATTAACAATATTCGCTATAAACAATTCTCCACACACTGATAACTGCATACATAATCGACACAGATTGACAGAACGGCTGTATTGTAAGTGTTATATTGGTTTGAAACCTGGTCCGTTAATACACAATTCAGTTATTGTTCTGAGGTCACTAGTACGTGTATTTCGAGGATTTTACAACAGCTTTGAACATGTCTCTGATGTTAGAACAGAAAGTAGCCGTTATAAACTCAGCAAAAAAAGAAACGTCCCTTTTTCAGGACTGTGTATTTCAACAATAATGTTGTAAAAATCCAAATA
>JAQMYM010000021.1:10042831-10054927 GCA_030014255.1 Parauchenoglanis ngamensis
ATTTACACATTAAGTTTACTGAAAGTAAAAACAGTTGACAGTCAGAGGACGTTTCTTTTTTTGCTGAGTATATAATAGAGTTTAGGTGTTGTGATTGTACATCACTATAAACATTACATAGTTATGTCAGAGATAAATGAAGCACTTCTTGAAAGTAATACAATGCTTGTGAACAGTCCTGAACTGCTATTTCACAAAGCTGTATTATTTATAGAGAAAGGTATAGTTGCATATTCCTAATATACTTACCAGATATTCGGACTCTTTTTACACTCAGAGGATCCTCGTTCTCCATTTCTATGTGAAGGCAGCATTTAGGAGACCAGGCTACCAAACGGCTTTCAGAGAACATCTCTTCTTGGCTACTCTCTAAAAAGAAATCCATGGGTTGTCATTTCAACATACAGTTTGTAGATGCTGTAAAGTTGAAAATATGCCAAGTATTTTTTTTTTTTTACAACATTGTTCTTGTAAATATAAACATGTATAAAATATGTATTCATAAGCATGAAAGATATGTTTAAAACAAAATTGATAGGAAAAAAATATTCGGACACCACAAATTACCAACATTAGCATTTTGTTGAAAGTCTGTCACTGGAAACTAGCGTTTTGAGATGTCTAAGGTAGCTTTATGCTTAATGTAATTAGCTTTATGTAGCACTGTGGTTCAATTTCTGCTCGTTCTTCTTGGCAAATCATCTATAGTTCCCCATGTTTATGAGGGTACCTCTGGTGAACCCGGATTTTAAAAATCCTCCATCAGTTTTCAGTGGGATTTGAGTCAGGAGATTGTTTTAACCATGCAAGACCTTCTTACATTATCGTGGCTGTGTTTGGGGTCACAGTCATCTTTTCTTGGCCAATGAGATTGATAATAATTCTGATTTGTTTAAATGTTTTTAGACTTTAGTGCGAGGTGTAGGAATGGAGATAATTGTGGTGCGCTCTCTAGAGGTTTGTCCGTTCTGGGCTACTGTAGCGGTGCCACATGGTGACTCTGTAGAGGTGGACCCGCTTCCTATTTAGATATAAAGGGCTCGTTCTAAACTTATGAAAACACAGCAGGTAATTATACACTAATGAAAACATACTCATGAATTCCATAAGTGTACTATGGAATAGGAACTCCATTTCTTCCAATAGATACCCTCAAAATCCCACATAGTGGAACTTTAAAGCAAAAAGGGGCCTACCATATATTAAGAAACTGACCTCTGGACCCCATGGTATGTACTGTAAGTCCAGTGTAAGACAAATGATCCAATTCATTCTTAAAGAGGTGCTTTATGTATGCACAATTTTAATATTGTAGCGTACACTATGGAATCCATATAGCTGTTGAAACTAAACAGTTCTCCAGCCGGCGTGAGACGTTGGAATCAGACGATTCTACACGACAAGCTTAAGTTTCAACCCTTCTAATTTTCAACTCTGTCCATGTTTCTTTTATACTTTAATACTAAAACTATACTTTTAAGTATATACTTTTTACTTTTATACTTTAAGGGTGTACATCTCACATGTATTCAGTGGAATTTAATAAATAATATTGATAACATTAACTTATGCTTGCCAGTCAGATAGAATCAGATCGTTCTTTCAGCTGTACAGTAATGCTTTTATAAAGAGTCTATCATGATCATGAAAGCAAAACCTTGCTTCCAACTCATCATCAATCACAGAGAGCTGAGGACTAATCATTTATACCCATTCCTCTTTCTGTAGAAGGTGATGCTGCTGTTAGTGGTCTCACATCAGGGACTTCCCTCAGGCCAACTAAAGCACACAGCTCTGGGAAATCCACGTCCAGGTTGCCTGAGCACTGGTAGTCATCTGTGAAGAACATTAACTTGAACAGAAGATTCCAGAGCAATATGAAATGTTTAAAAGTGTTGTTAATGGAGAAAGCCAATGGTCATCGACTTACCTATGCTTAGGACAGATTTGTCTTGTATATTCAGTCCTAAACGTTAGAGAGCAGAGTATAATGAGCAGGCATCAATACCACTTCAAATACTCACAGCAAGTAGAAACAACAATTTGTCAAAGAATTTTTTTAGATGTCTTAAATTGTAGTGATAAATATATTAAAAATCAACAGTGTTCATTTTGCTGTTTTTGTCTACACATGACCATGCGTTTTGAAGAAAGAATAAGCGCCGCACAATTCCTGTTATATCATCTATGTCAATTAGTGTCAATTATGCACACTAAAGCGGAAACACATGTGTTTTTAAATCATTTTCCCTTAAAATATTTTATTTTTCTATTTCTAGATGATCTGCGTTCAAAAGTGTTGGATTTAGATTGGGTTTTCTTGAATAATTTTTCCAGTCAACTGTCTTCAGAGTGAAATAAGCATTTTAATTCTAAGATCCAAAGACTACAGAAGATTTTTGGTTTTATTTAGTATGCTAAAAGGTACACACATTTAATTAGTCGAAGCATCTTTTGCATAAATAAATATGTATTATTGAGAAGCTCTGATACATAAAATACTTGTGAAGAAAAAACATCTGGTGAAGATTGATTGTAATGCACGAAGCATATGGACAGCTGACTGTCACAAGAAGCTTTCAAATGAAATACAAAGGTAAAAGAGACTAGGTAGAGAAGTTAAAGATGAAAAACCATCCAACCTGCAGACTGTGAAGGCTCTTCCTCGACTGCGGAATTTCCTTTCTCCTTGATTACTTTTTCCATACGTTTTTTCATTTCTATTTAAAAAAAATATATATTTTTTTATTTCATACACAAGCCTACGTAGCAAATAATGCACGCAAACTCTTATTGTTTTTATACTTCTTACCTTTATTTATAAAAGTATTGCACACGGTTTGTTTATAGAGTCTACATTTCCAGAGGGTGTCAGTCTATGTGTCTCGGTTGCCATAACAACCATCCAGCTGGCGGAAGTGACGCATAGCATAGCGACTCGTAATGAGCAGAAAAAAATATGTGGTGCTAAAATTATCTTTATTTAAACATTTATTGTGAGAGTTGTGCAAGTTAGACGGCCTGTTTATGCCTTGTTTATGATTCTGAGTTAACGTGTATTTGCATATTTACGTCGCGACGCAGAGAGAGGGATTTTGGGTAAACGCTCCGTGCGCGTGTCTGAGGTGAACGCTGATTGGTTACCCGAGAGGTGTGTCCGGTTGCGTATGTTTAAACGTTTGATGAATATTTATTTTCTTCCGCGGGTTTAATCAGATTCAGAATAATATTCTCTCTCCCTTCAGAGTAATATTGTTCAAAATACATCTCAAGTGTAAACAATTAAAAATGTGCTCGCGTTCCCCAACTAAACGACAACTCACGACACAAACGCTTTGTAAATCTGACTGGTGTGTCGTTTGCGAACGAGTCGGCTCTTTTATGTGAAGCTTGAGAACCGACTCGCTTAACTGAGTCGCCTGATTTTCTTTCTTGCTTTCTTTCCTGTGTCTTGTGTTTTTTATTCTGTACTTGCCCCCATCTTAGGTTTAGCTTTATGGTATTCGTGACCAAGAGAACTGGAATGAAGTATTTTCCTAGAGATTACAAAGCACTTCTGTACACCAACAGCCACCAACATTAAAACCACCTGCCTAACATTGCGTATGTGCCCCCTGTGCCTCCTAAACAGCTCTGACTGGTCGAGGCATGGACTCCGCAAGACCTCTGGAGCTGTGCTGCGGTATCTGACAGCAAGGGGTTAGCGGCAGCCGATCCTGTAAGTCCTGTCAGTTGCGAGGTGAGGCCTCCATGGTTATCTAGCACATCCTACAGATGCTCAATCAGACTGAGATCTGGGGAATTTGGAGGCCAAGTCAAACACCTGAAACTCTTCGTCATGTTCCTCAAACCATTCCTGAACAATTTTTGCAGTGTGGCAGAGCACATTATTCTGCTGGAGGAGGCCACTGACGATAGGGAATACCATGCCATAAAGGGGGGGTACTTGGACTGCAACTACGTGAATGAATGCCAGGACCCAAGGTTTCCCAGCACAACATTGCTCAGAGCATCACACTGCCTCCACCTTCTTGCCTTTCTGCCATAATGCATCCTGGTGCCATCTCTTCCCCAGGTAATTGGCACGCACTTGGCTGTCCATAAAAGAAAACAGGATTCTTCACACCAGGCCACCTTCTTCCATTGCCCCATGGTCCATTTTGATGCTCACATGCCCATTGTAGGAGCTTAGTGGACAGGGGTCAGCATGGGCACTCTGACCGGTCTGCAGCTACACAGCCCACAACACAGCAAGCTTTAACCTTTTCAAACATTAACGTTTTCAGCAATTTGTGCTACAGTACCTCTAGTGTGGGATCGGACCAGACGGGCTAGCCTTCACTCCCAGTGCACATCAAGGACACCATCGGGTCACTGGTTGCATTTTCTTGGACCACTTTTGGCAGGTACCAACCACTGTATACTGGGAACAGCCCACAACACTTGTGGTTTTGGAGCTTCTCTGACCCAGTAATCTACCATCACAATTTGGCCCTTGTGAAAGTCAACTCAGTTCTTTACATTTGCCCATTTTTCCTGCTTCCAACAATAACTTCAAGAACTGACTGTTCACTTGCTGCCTAATATATCCCACCCCTTGACAGGTGCTGTTGTAATGAGATAATCAACGTTATTCACTTTACCTGTCAGTGACTTTACCGCTGCGGCTGATCGGTGCGAAGAAATTCGGGTAAGTGTTTAACCATTTAATCATAAAGTAAAAAAAAAATCACTAGTTAACATCTTGTTTAGAGGAAGGCAGGCAATGACACATTTAGGAGCTGAAAGGGTC
The DNA here is from genome assembly GCA_030014255.1 of Parauchenoglanis ngamensis. Lineage (NCBI taxonomy): Eukaryota > Metazoa > Chordata > Actinopteri > Siluriformes > Auchenoglanididae > Parauchenoglanis > Parauchenoglanis ngamensis. The sequence goes on from JAQMYM010000021.1 coordinate 10,047,624, forward strand.
AGCTTTACTTGGTGAGCTGAGCCAAATGCACTCACATTCCCATCACTCCTGTTTGGCTCAAACAGCAATTAAATCCAGTAACACGATCTGTTTAAATTCTTTGGAAAATCTGTCTAACTTGCCTTGGACACTTTATAAATAAGGTTAAATTCAGTTCCATTCCAACTTAATCACCTTGTGTTATACTATTTATACATTTGAAAGTATGTTGAAGCCGTCATTTAACATGAAAGAAGGCATGAGGAAGACAACTCTACCCTAAAGTATCAAGCAGACTGTATGAATAGGTGTGTCCCAAACAGAAGTCTTTCACAAGACAGCATTTTGATATGTGCAAGTAGTTGGGTTTTTGAAGGCAACACACATCACCGCACTGTTAGTGACATGGTCCTAAGCCTGGAATGCACCGGGAGATGAAATAGCGTTGGGAAAAACAGAATGAATGGTCTGTGGCTTCACCAGCCATTTCTCACTAGAAATAAAATCAGAAATCAAAAATAATTAGAAGATAAGACCACCACGCCAAGCAACAATAGGGTTCCATGCACTGAATAAGTTGGGTAATACCCATTCAAGGTAGGGAAGGTCAGTGCAGTGCATTACCCATGAAACTTGGCTTCCCTGGTTCTTATGGTACATTATATGGGTGCTACTGTGAGTTTAGAACAGCTTCCCAACATCATAACTCAAAACCCAGAACACTCAATTTGTATACAAACTCAGCTGGTTATCTTACTAACAGACTAACAAATAAGACTGAGTCATGACGTCACATTCACAAGCTGTATTCAACAAACCTCTCTCCATTTTGTTCCAGGCTGGCTGACCCAATGCATTATGGGATATGCAGGACAGCAAAGGAGCATGCATGATGCCTTCAAAAAGTAGCTCAGAACAACGCAGCTCAGAAGGCGGCATTCGGGACGCAAACATTCCATTTCCTTCCTTTCACATTTCAGACACACCCAGTAATTCAAATAACTGTACACAAAATATATGCTCTATGCAATAGTTAAAATTCACTTTATTGGCAGATGTATTAATTGACTATCCATACAATTAAAATATGCTTTGACTGTATACCTTGAGTATCAATAGTTATGACCTAGTAAAGAATTATCACATGATTCTTGGCTAAATGTAAGAGCAACAGGCAGGTATATTCACAACAATGTAGTGCTTTTTATTAAAAAACAAACAAACAAAAAAAAAAAAACAAATAGAATATAAAACAAAAAAAAAGTAAAAACCAACAGCATTTTCATGACTTTAGAATCATAATTACAAACTTTTAACCAGAGTGGAAAAAGTTTCGACAAACTGTACACAACACAAAAGGTCTGTCAGTCTGTCCATATACAATGCTTGCATGTTATTTTTGTGATTGTCTAAAAGAACTAAACAAATCACACAAAAACACACAAATACAAGAAATACGAGCATCATAATTATGACCGTTATCACAAAAAAAAAAAAAAAAAAGGCGTTGTTTCCCCCCCCCCAAATCTGAATGGGGGGGGAAAAAAAGAAAAGATTAAGAACATGATAGTCAGCTGATAGATTTTTTTTTTCTTGTTTAGTTTGTTTCTGCCATTTTCCAAAATAGCATCTTTACATTTTTATGTTGGTTTGTTTTTTTAGTGTTCAACACTTTGCAGCAAAGTAACGAGGAGTACTTTTCCCCTCCCCTTCGAAAGTAATAATAATTATAATAGCATTAAAATTAATAATTACAACGACAGTTGTCAGGTCTGGGGTCACCGAGTCCATTTCACCTCCTCCTACGTCAACAAAACACTATTTTTTGGACAAGTTGCTTCGTTTCTTTCTTTCTTCCGTCAGCTGGGTTTTAACACTCAGCCACGTCCTCCTCAAGCCCCAAGCTTAAATGAACAATGATGCCAATAGAAACGCCATAATAATAATAATAATAATAATAATAATAATAATAATAATACAGATAGGGTTGAGTCCTGTACAATACAATACACAAAAAAAAATCCATTATCAAGATATTGCTTTTTGGAGACATCTCTCATAATCCCGTCTGCATATATACATAGCTTGGCACATCATATACATCTTCCTCTCTTGTCCGTTATCCCCCCACCCCTTCTCTTTGTCGGTTCTGTCAGTTCATCCAAAACAATTCATGTTTGCTTGGGGCCAAAAAAAAAAAAAAAAAAAAGATTCATAATGTTGTCCTTTTTGAGGACTAAAAGAAAAACTAAAAGAAAATAAAACAAAACATCCAAAGCCCCTCCACTTTTCCCGCCCAATCTTCTCACTTGACATCCCAGATGTGTTAACTCGTCCATTTCTGTTTGCAATTCAAACCCTTAGTTTAATTTAAAAATTTTCTCCTAAAAATTATCTTTATTCTGACAGGCTACATACATTCAGGGAAGCACTCGCTCGCGTGCACGCACACACACACACACGCACACACACACACACACGCGCGCACACACACGCACACACACACGCACACGCGCACACACGCACACGCGCACACACACGCGCGCACACACGCGCGCACACACGCGCGCACACACGCGCGCACACACGCGCGCACACACGCGCGCACACACGCGCACACACACGCGCACACACACGCGCACACACACGCACACACACACGCACACACACACACACACACCCCTAACCACTGCACCACCGTGCCGCCCCACGCACTTTTATTTCTCCTTGAAATTCTTTATATTGGGAGAAAACTTTAAGATTTTTATTTTATTTTTAAAAAAGGGTCATTTTGGCCCATAAATAAAACTGAAAGGTTATAAGGTTTCACCTGTTCATGTGTGTTAGAGTCTGATCAAACGAGTGTTCTCCGATCCGCTTGTTTCCAGAAAGGTCGCGACCCCCACTGCCTGTATATGTGAACTCATCTCCCCGATCCTAAAAAAGAAAGGTCAAAGATACATAAGTTGAGAACACAGAATGTAGGATTAACGTTTGATAATTAAATTGTAATAGTTTTGTGATCTTTTCTCACTGTAATCTTTGACTTTTGTATACTTGAACACAATGACCCACATTACTAATCTGACAGTAGTTGTGCCTGTCTTTGAGGTGCTGTGCCTTACACAGAGAAGTGACCCACAGTGTATATTATAATCCCTGCATTTGTTTAAATGCTTACTTGTCAATGTGTTTACAATAACTGTACTACTCCAGCAGCTACAAAGGCCAAAAAGGTTAGCTTAGCGCTAAAGTCACACTGACACACAGTGTAATACAGGAAGCTAGCATCGTTGAAGTATCAGTAGTCCGACAAACAAAGCTGCTTACACCAACATGACGAACGCTAAACAAGACTACACCACCAGGGGGCTCTAAAGTGCTGATTTAGAGGAAGTGCACACATTACGTAGAATAAAAATGGCCGCCACATTAATGCTGCGTATTTTCCAGTAACCACAGTAAACTGATCCTAGGTCAGCTGTTGTGAAAGCGCTCAAAGATCCGCAGTACTGTGTGAAGTTGTATTATCCAGTGTCAGTCTGGTCTAAGGTACAGATTTCTGCTCCATAAAGTTCTTTATTAAACTCAGCAGTCGAGCGTGAGATGTGAACATGAGACGACGAATTCCAATCTTCAAGATCCTCCTTTACTCACTACAAATGAGGCGGAGAATTTCAATCAGGGGAGAGAGAGAAAAAGAGAGAGACCGAGAGAGAGAAAGAAAGAGAGTGAGAGAGAGAGAGAGAGACCGGGAGAGAGGAAAAAAAGGGTCTAGTACATTCCTAAACTAAAACTCATACAAGAGCAATGAGACGATCACTGGATGAGGTGGGGAGGGGAACAGAAAAAACTACTAATCGAGAGAATGAAGCAGAACGAGAGCGGGAGTGAAGAAGCGAAATGTGGAAAATAGAGGGGAAAAGTAACGAGAACAAAAAAGACAGCAATGTACTTTGTGGGAGTGAGAGAGATAGAAACAGTGTGTGTGTAAGACAGAGAGAGAGAGAGAGCGAGAGAGAAAGCGTGTACGTAAGACGTCATGGAGTCTCGGTGAAACTCACCACTTCGTCTTCAAATCCTCCGGCCAGCACCAGCGAATAGGAGCCGTCATTACTGCGTCCATGAATCCCACCCACATGTGGCCTGTGCACCCCCGCCTCACTCACCTACAGCACCACCGCCGAAACGCACAGTAGAATTTTACAACAAAAAAGCCCAGAGTGAGTCAACGGACGCTACTGACACATATTAACAGCATAAATAATAAAAAGTTTGAACAAGTCATGCATGAACCCACATTTAACAAGAAAGCAAACAAACAAACAAAAAACAGCTCAGAGCCTCCTCACACTGCGTCCTCACCTGCACACGAAACTTCCAGGTGGTTCCCACAGGAATTCCAGGAATTGGACCGTAGTGATTGGATGGAACAATGGTGCATTCTTTAGTACGACCCACACACGCCATTCCCTACAATACACACATGTGCACACACACACACACACAGTCATATTTAAACACAGAAAAGAAAACAGAGCTAAATAAAATGCCTCTGATTGATTATTTCAAATTCAATTACTCATTTAAATATCTGTATCAGTATTGGTATTGGTGATTACAAAATAATAATAATAAAAAAAAAAAAATGTATTCATACTCTGTACAAATCACGTGTCAATTTTCATGACAATCGAGATGAATTACTAAGGTTAATATTTGTTAAAAGTGCAATAAAACCCAGTCCGGATAAACATGTAGTCTTTTTCATAGCACAATAGAGGGATAAAAAAGCAATTTTTATCTTATTAAAGGTTGGAACATGCACACAACCAGGTCTTTGTATTAAATCTGCATTTTGTCCAGTTTTTCAACCCTAAGAATTTCCACCTCAGGGAAAAAAACCACACCACTTCCTTGAAAGTTGTCCAAAATCAGGGTGGCTGTCCTTATAAATATTATTACAGGAGCAGAAGAAAAAGAGCTAGCCTGCGTCTTAATAATACTCGTAATATTGTGACGTGTCCATAAAAAAGTCTGTGTGTGTGTTGGGTGTGTGAGTGTCTATCGCATATCTGATTATCACCACATGTGCTGCTTACCAGGTCGAAGGTCACTGCTCTGAGCTCTGATGATGGTGTTTTTAATTAGCTTTGGTTGTGTTTCCAGGAACAAATGAGTGAGTGTGTTTCATTCTGGTGTTTCCTGTAAGAGCATTTTGTGTTGTGACTGATCTCAGCCTGAGCTACATGAGAGGACATGACTCAATGAGATGTCACGTGTAAACACATACGTAAACACACACACACACGCGCAGTCTAATGCCACTGTTCACACACGTACTAATCCCCCCCGCTGCTTTCTCTTAGCCACAGCACTAACGAGGAGCACAGGAAGTGTTTCCCTGTTATGACTCACTGCGTGTTCACTCAGTGTTGGCACTAGCTGTCTAGTTTAAAACACAGTCTTTCGCCGAGGCATTGTAGATTTTAGTAGTAAATCGAGTTGGCATCGGTAAACTTTAGCCTGCTTGTTTGGTTTGGGGGATAAATATTTACAGCTAGCTATTTCTCTTGTGGGATATTTGTGAAGTCCTGTTAAAATAAATAAATTTGGCTTTGTTTAGTTCGAAGGCAGTTTTCGGTTTCTTTACTACTCCTCATGAATGAGACATGCTAGTTCTACATGCTAGTTCTACATGCTAGTTCTACATGATTAGCAGAGTAGGTAGCATAAGGCAGAATTCCTAGCGATTTGTTACAAAACCAATACCTAAACTCATAAACAGTCCCTCTATACACAGATTTGAAAGTCCAACAACTCAGCCATTGCTGTAAATGTATTATAATATCATCAAGCAGTGTTAAAAACACAAGAGGTCTTTCAGCAGGTTTCTAAAAGTCCTAAAATGGTCTTGTACTGTGGTTATCACAGCAAAAATAGCTACAACATCAAACAATCATTTAGTAATGAAGAGGAGACCAACTCACAAGGCGTTCCTAATAGGGGTGTTATGGTTTATGTAATTCACGGAACGATGACCTAGTTTAAAAATATCACAGATTCACATTATCATAGAATTAACGTACCATTTAAACCGCATGAGCCTTTGGAGAAAATTAAAGTAGACTTCATTACAAACTCTTTGTAAAAATGTCTCAAAATGTAACAGGATAACAAAACAAAAAAGTTCTTGAAATCCTTGAGAACAACTTTTTCATAAAATGTCTTTTACTTTCCTTCATTTTTTTAAATGTATTTATCCTGTTGTTAAATGCGAAAAGATCAAGTGGCTGCGAGCTGAGCGAAATAAATAAATAAATAAATGAATAAATCTAACTAGCATGGCAGTGAGCAGCACAGCTTAGCCCAGAATAGAACGCTGGGTTTAGCAGCGTAATGGTAGAGCACAGCAATGCTCTTACGTGCGTTTGATGGACAGCATGTAAGATAAAGTTAGGAACATGTAGCAGCAGTTGTTTTTAGTGTGTTTAAAGCAGTAGTGGATCAAACATGGAGAAAGAGTTTTCGGCGTAGTTGTGTCTCTGCACTGAGAAAATTTAGGAACATTTTTTTTTATAGGAACAGTTTTTCTAAAAAACCCCAAACTGCTATAGTGTGATATAGGGCAAGTCCAGAGAGAGGGGGCATGAGACTTTAAGGCAGCTGCAGCCGTACACAAAAAAGGATGAGAAGAGTTAAATGTCTGATCATACGCCATGAACAACCATGGAACTATGACAATCCTAATTCCTAACAACACAGACATTTTGTCTCCCCAATAAGCTCAACCCTCTTATATAAAAGATTTGTTTAGTGTTCACTGGCTTAAATCAGTCACATGCTTACCTACACTGCTTATGCAATGTTAAACAGTTGTCACACACACACACACACGCACACACGCACACACGCACACACGCACACACGCACACACACACACACACACACACACACGTTAAACTACATAACTAAATACTGGCTCTGTAGTATAGAACATTGAAGGTTATAAGACTATATTTTATAGCATGTCGGTTAAATTTATTATACAACATTTTCTACAAGGTTGTAAAAAACATTGAAGGCTTCTATTACCTGTTAGATACTACATTAGCCTCATAGCTTCAGTGTAAAGCTGAAGATGCACTAACTTCTAACACCAAACATGTGTCCGCTGAGCCATTACATTTGTTGTCAGAGGACACTAATTTATGCAATTTTTGTGCCTTCATGTATGCATATGCATATTGTGTGTGTGTGTGTGTGTGGGTGGGGGGGGGGGGGGGGGGGGGGGGGGGGGGGGGGGGGGGGGGGGGGGGGGGGGG
>JAQMYM010000021.1:10062291-10092175 GCA_030014255.1 Parauchenoglanis ngamensis
TGTGTGTGTGTGTGTGTGTGTGTGTGTGTGTGTGTGTGTGTGTGTGTGAGAGAGAGAGAGAGAGAGTGAGAGAGAGAGAGGTGCAAGTGTTACGCCTCTTTGCATATTCCTTCCTGGATTCCACATTTGCATATTCCTTCGTGGATTTCGTAATGTCTGACTTAGCGTTTTGTATAATTCAGGTTGACAAGGAACACTGATGGAAAAGGAACATGATTGAGCAATGATTCTCAAAGCACGTGAACATCACGCACGAGCTCAGGATCATGTCTGACCTTGCTGTCTTTGAACAAACACTGGACACAATAATTACTAAAAGCAGACACTTTCAACCCTCGTTAATTAGGCCTCAGGTACTCATCACCATCATCTCGCCTTGGATGACCAAAACCCTGCTGTACGCACCATGCATTTCTCGCACTGGATCATCAGGCCCTCGTCCTTGTACATGCCACAGATGCAGCGGATGACGTCATCATCTTTGTTGACGTGGTGAGCATGCTCGCGGTCCATGGAATCGGAGCTGTCCGCCTCACTAACCGTCTCGCCAACGATCTCGTCGATCTGCACCGCGGCCTCGTGCCGCGCGCCGTAGTACGCCTTACGCAGCCGGCACACGTCCCGGCCCACTGAAGACTTCCGTCCGTAGTATTTCTTTACAAGACAGAGCACAACGTGAGGCAGGGAGTCTGACAGTGATGTCATTTATTACAGAAAACTGAACTCAACTGAAATGCTGTGGGAACAATTTGTTCAACTGAGTGTCTCTTCATCGGAGAGGTAAACAGTTGGAAATGCTGTAACTTAAACACTGACTTGAACTTTGCCCTGGAACTGAGTGTGGTAGCCAAAAATAAAAGTTAGAAACATTCCTCAGTCTGGGCACAGATTCAGTGTTTTTTTTTCTTCTTGTCCCCGAGTTATACTCAGGCTGTTAAATTCCATGGCGGTCTGCTTTGTTTTTACTTACAGCTGGAATTACGACTGAAGCCAACTTAACTCTTACGCTATTACGCAACAGACATGTGAGGAGCTGAATACTAGTCTTAGATGTTAGCAAGCCTGCGGATGATGTTTTTTATAGTGCTAAGAAATGTGTCCAGGCAGTAGAAGGCGTCGGCCTGAGCAGTCAGACTGACCTCCGCGTTGCGGAACACCTTCAGCATGTCTGTGTCAAAGGCCTCCACTGTTTTGTAATGTCCGGTGAGGATCTGCTTCTCTATGGTACTAAGGTCAAGAGGATCGGACACCTTCTCGTAGTACTGCATGTTCCTGTACACACACACACACACACACACACACACGCAAGCAATGAGCCAACAATATGGCCACAACCTCTTTCCCAAAAGGTTAGTCAGAAAAGACTAATTAATTGCATGCGAGACTGGATTTGTTACTGGACTCAGTATTAAACCTAAACAACCCTTAAAGATGTACTTACAGACAAATATACTTAGCTGTCCTTGTATTAGGTGCATTAGATGCCCCTGTTCAAGTTTTATGCCACATATAGATGCATTTTGTAGATGACCACAATTACTTAAAAAAAAAAAATCCCACAGCCATGCTAAACAAAACTCAGCATTACTGCTGTTGCCTTAATGTTTAGATGTGTATGTCACTATGGCTTTGTGAAAATATCTAGAAGATTTTGAAATGTATTGGAAATGGGTTCTTACCTCTTTTTGGAAGGTAAGTTAAGCAGGGGAGCTGCAAGAGTTTGGCCCGAGGAATCTACAGAGAGAGAAAGAGAGATATTCAGTAATGCATTCAATATGTTGTAATGTATGAAGCTACTGTTCTCCAGCCTACTGCACATCTCACACCGACACACTGGTAGCACCTGCAGAAGCGGCAGATTTCCTGTAGTTTGCTACGGTTCGATAGCGTAACGCTCGACACGGCTAGTGTTAAGTTACTGACTTAGGAGCAGAGTGTTAGTTCAAGTTGAACTTGATTCAACTTTCTGAGCATAATGCAATGCTTATCAATGTCCAGTTAGTGTATCCTAGGAACATTTCAGGCGTTTTGACCAATCGAAGAGGTAAGATTCCTATTTTGGCGGGACTTCTGGAAGACCATGGAGAGATGGATTATCGCCATCTTATACAACATGTCTTTGGTTTCTTTAGTAAAACCACAAACAGTTTTTTTTTTGTTCGCTGTTGTACAGAATGTTAGTGCTTCACATCACTTAGGAAGGAGACGTTGCGTTGTGTTACGCTCTCTGCTGCTGTCACTTTGAGGACACTGTGCACACTATGTACATGTGTAGCATGTGAATTTCAGCATGGTAGTGTAATCCACTTGCTCCTGTTGAGGATGGCATCACATGAATTGCCTCAACTTACACCTAGGACTGTGAAGATGGCATTGGACTGCTGTTGACATGAGCGGTTCTGCTACAAGAACCACCTGCCACCAAGAGTCAGATTGACATTTTAATGTAAATGTTATCCACATTTATTACTTAAAAAGCGGGCGTGCTGCTTGATCCTAAGCAGTGGTCTAGTCTGTAATGGACACACACATCTTAGAGAAAATCCGAACAGTTATACTGAAGGCATAAAAGTCTCTTTATGCTAGTTGTTGACATGGTCAAGACGTAACCAGATGCCACTAACGCACTTGGCTATCTAATCGTGTCCGTAACGGGCAACTCCTCAGTAAGAACGCGACCTAGCTATCTAGCATTAGCGAGCTAGTTTACTGTTGATTTGAGATTGGATACTACAAAGACAGAGCTCCTCGAATCCACTTACTGTAACCAAAAACGTCTTCTGTTTGCTTGGAAAGGTGTTCAATTCGATAGCATAGTGTCCATGAACACTCCTCAGATTCTGACACCCAGTACAAAGACGAAAACTAGTTCAGCCTAGTACAGTTAAAATTCAGTAGTCTCCTGTCACGTTTTTGCAAACAGGAGGCGTGGCCGACTGATGTGTGTTTTTGTATTTCCCTGCACATTTATCAGCACACACACAGCGCATCGTCTCTCTGGGAAACACAGACGGCGCGTCGCTAAATTACATGCTAAAGAAAACTAATCAAAGTACAACAGATCCTCGTGGAACACTGGTGTAGTTCTCAATAATTAACGGTTACAGATTGTTACACACTGGGTTTACTCTTTTTAAGTATGATTCTGTGTGTGTGTGTGTGTACATATATACGTGTCGGAGACAGCATGTGCCCATTAGCCAAAGACAGATTGTTCATTAACACTGGGATAACACATTAGCTGGAAGTGTTGAGAGAGTGTGATGTTAGAAGAAGCAGGAAATTCGGTGAGTATTTTTATCACTTAAGTCTTCCAGGTGGGTGTGTGTGTGTGTGTGTGCTGACCCTTGTAGCTGGTGATCATGTCACAGATCTCTTTGAAGATGTGCGCGAGGCGAGCTGTGCGAGTGACTTCGGTGTTTTCCTCAGCGGCGGCGAGTCTGCGCGTTCGCACCGATCGAGACGTCTGTAACGCTGAGAACTGCGTTAGGAACACGTCTGAAACACACACACACACACACACAGACACACAGACAGAGATAATTCAGTACACGACTAAATATACAAATAAAAAATAAAGCAGGCCATAACACAAACACATCTACATAAACACACTCATAAATACACACTACTACATAAACACACTCAGCGTGCGCGTGCACACACACACACGCACACACACGCGCGCACACGCGCGCACGCGCGCACACGCACACACGCACACACCTGATTTGATGTTGCCATCATCCCGAATGACGCCTCCCCAGCGGGCGTACTGCGATAGGCTGCTCTCCTTCTCTCGCTCCCTCTCTCCCTCCCTCTTCAACAGCTCCTGTTTTTCCCTCATCTTCTCCCAGTTGCGCACCAGGAACACTTGGTGCTTCAGGACGAAGTTCCTGCAATCAGGAAGACTTGAGTATGCTGGAAAACGTAGCCGTATTTGAACACATTTCGATTCGTCTTTGAAAAGACGTCGGCTTCTACCTCTCTCTGTTGGACATCGGCTTCATCAGGAGGTGCTGGAAAAACTTGCTGCTGTCGCTGGACTCCTCCTCCTGGGGAAAACAATCGGACATGTACGTTATTACTGGAGGGAGAAAAGAAAAGTTCCACTGCTGAATCACGATCGTTTGTTCCATCACACTCTCCTACCCGCTTTTTAAGATGGTGCTTTGATTTGCGCTTCTCTTTCAGCCTCCCAAGCCTTCGTGCGCCGTTTCCTGATCCTCCCACTTTGGCGGGCAGGCCATTGATTCGTTGACTCTTTCCACCGATGATGCCACGGCAGCATTCAGAGCCACACTTACATGCTTGCTGTGCGGGAATAAAGACAACACGGCGTCTTTCTAACCACAAATTATAATCACGTGGATGAAAATTAAAACGACGAACATGTTAAAGTCTTACGAATTAAGACACATTAAAGAATAAGCGTAACGAGTAGGTTCTCTCGCATACAATTATCTACTATCAAAATATAAAAACTGATTATTTTATATTCGTCTCATCTTTCATTAATAGTATAGTATTCAGTCATTTTATGAAGCAAACGACGTATTTTTTATTACATTTACTTTCGTGAACCTTATTTGATTACCACGAGTCAAGTCAAATGAAAACCTTATTTTTTAACCTACTTTGCATTTTTTTTTATTGCAAACAGGTGTCACAAAATGGTCATTCTTCTACATGATCTCCATATTTTTAATAATTAAGTTTAATGACTTTCCTCTAGAAAAAATCCTTCTGGTTGCTCATTTATTTTGCACTTTGGACTCAGTATATTACCATGATGAAATCTTTTTAAATATCATATGTTTTTTAATATTTCGGACCAAGAATTCAACTACTGTATCATACACAGTAGGGAATTTCTCAGTATTTCTTTTGAGTTTTGTCCTTAACAGCTTTGTTAGAATGTTGGTTAAAAACTATGCTCACAGGCCTAGCTATACTAGTTAACTATAATTAAAAAAAGGAGTTTATAACCTAGTCCTGCAATCTTTTCATCAACAAATACTGCCAAGACCCAACTACTTTTACAGAAAGATGCCAGGCAAATTGAATGATGCAGCAAGAGAACCACCTGCAGATAAACATCTAAGATTACTTAGGATTCCACAAAAGATCCTGTTTACTTCATGAGAACTTTTAAAGACAGGAACTTTATGAACTTATTGAATCTAGTGACTGTTTATTGTAACCTTGAACATTAAGAAGGTTGTGGCCAGGAAAGTGAATGAAACGTATCTACTGGGAAACAGAGTGTATCGATAAATCGCGGCAGAAATTTATGACGTTTTGAACTGATTTAAATGAAAAAATAAAAAAAAATCTACGTTTTTACCAAGCTGTTGTTATTTAGACTGCAGCAATAACATACAATAGTAGGAATACACATGATGTCTCCTTAATTGGAAGTAGCACAGCTCTAATGCTGTAAAAACACATGGAAAACAGATCTAATATGGGAAAGAGCTTTTGTGCGATTGTGTTTGCAAACATTTACCGAGAAATCGGAGCTTTCTTTTCATAACATAAGAAAATTGAAACAAATGAAGGAAGCTGTTTAAACTGACTACACCCTTCAAAAATATTACTCATCTTGCTGTTACATTTTACTCCAAGGTTTGCAAATATAGTTATTGTTGTTTATTAAGAAAATGAAGCAAAAGTATATTTTTCTTAGTCGGTAAAGAATAGGAAAATAAACGTTGCTTTTTTTTTTGTAATAAAATTTTGTTTTGATTTTTCTGATGGAACACATTGTAAGAACACAAACACTAGACTAAGATAATAATGACCTTCTATAGGACCTCCATAACCTTTTCCTTACTGCTCAAAGAAGAAAAAGTGCCTGCAACTCTTTCAGCACATTAAATTAGAAGGTGGAGCACAAGCTCTGCTGCCAGGATTATGATTGGTTGGCGGTGTGGGTGTCTGACAGACATGTAGGTGGCAAGTGTCCGCTTCCATACACACCTGCTCTTCAGTGTTAAAGGAGTGAAAATTGTAGTCGTAAGTGAGCTCGGTCCCACTGTCCATGTCTTTCAGGGCAAACAGTCCGATCCTGTACACCCCATTCACTGACCTGGAAAGAACAGGAGGAAATGGATATTATTAAATATATATTTTTAACATTTGACTGCAAGAAGGATACACAAAATGAGCAAATGATATTAATTTAACAATCTATTAAATTCAGTTAAATTTTATCGAACTGAACTTTAGCGATCAGTTAGCTAACAGTAAAAAAAAAAAAAAAAAAAAAAAAAAAAAAAAAAAAAAAAAAAAAGTCTAGTAATTTGAAAAATACGTTCATTTTACAATGTCAAAAACCCCAGAAAAAGCCACTCGGCTTGAAATTTTCATCTCATCGTCTTGTGTTAGTCTTTTAAACTACCAGCTCCTTCCCGTTTCCTGAGTGAGCGTCGAATCAACATGGCCGCTCGCACTGTGAACAGTGTAAAATTCACCTTCTCTACATTTAAACGAGTTTACAGCAGTACTGGCTATAGATAAGTTAATATACAGACACAGCGCCTGGTTAATTAAGTAACAGTAACCACAATAATCATCGACATTAGAGTTATCACTCATATAAAAAAACATTAGCTGGCTAGCTTGTCGCTAAGCTACACGCTATCTTCCGCTGTTGTTGCTGTGCTGCTGCAGAAATATTGCATGAATGTTTGAAGCTTGCTAAAGCAGAACCAAAAGCCCCTCTCTCACCCTATAATGGAGTGTAACTAAAGCAGCTTTTTATGAGCTTTTGGTAAAAATAAAAGTGGAGCAGCAGCGCTTTTTACACTCCGTATGCCTCGCAGCTGCTTCCCACAGACCTAGTAGGACGTTTTTAACTGTAGGCCACGGACAAGTAGAAACTCGTGCGTTTGTACACCAAAGCCCTGTAAGACACAATGGTTTGAAGTCACGGTCGCACATGGCTTTGAGTACATGAGAAAGCATGCATGAGTGAAGGAATGCACATTTGTGGGTATCAGTGTCTAGTGGGCAGCACAGCTGTGTCCTCCACTCTCTCTTGCTAAACAATCGTTCCATGACAAGATGGAAGCACTCTTTCACTGGTGTGTATGTGTGTGTATGTGTGTGGGTGGGGAGAGAGAGAGAGAGAGAGAGAGTATATCCTTTGGTACTAAGCAGATGTTGGCTCTGTAACCTAGATCTTGAGTATGTCCTGTTCCAGAGGATGTTTACGTTTAGCTAATCATGCCATTTATTATCAACATCTGTGAACTTAATGTGTAGAAAACGTTACGTCCTAATCGTTTACACTTCACAATCGGTGTAGTCGGTGTAACTACAGCTGGAGTAACAGATGTGACCGGTTTAAAGTATACACTAACTGTCCACTCAAGTGTTAAGGAAGTCCTCGTTCCTGTTGCTGAACATGCATGATGTCACGTCGGAGTCAGTGTGCACTACTAATTCTGACTAACGCCAAGTTCCCATATACGAATGTTCACTGGTTAGTGATTTAATTTCACTTTCCTTACCATTTCTGCATCTCGCAGTTGGGCTCACAGCTGTGGTTGATGAAGCGTGCCTCGTTGCCCATGCGGTAGCTGTCGATCACCATACCACTGTCCAGGTTTAGACAGTACTGACCGCTGTGAGAGAAGTACTGCTCCATCATTCGACTCCTACACACACGGTCATTTTGTTAATAATTTAAACCATGAAACTCATTCAATTATTTGCTGTGGTGTAATGTACATAATAAAAAAAAAGAAATACATTAGCAAGCACTAGAATGGAAAAAATGGCTAATGGCTTATTAGCTACCCTGCTGATTTTTCAGCCTCTTGTAGAGGTTAGGGAACCTGGACAAGCTGCTGGTTTTGCCTGCTTTATAGTATAGCCGCTGTATCATTGTTTCCGGATTTTGCACAACATTTTCAGATGGACATATTTACCCAACATATTCCCATTAGTTCCTGACTTTTCCAACATCTTTTAATTTTATGTTCCTGTACATTCCTGCACCATACTAAAACACGTTATGCTGAGTTTGCCAACACCTAGGATTTTTATAAACTGGCAACATAGCTTTAAACCTTGCTGTGTACTGCAGAGGGCCATGTGAGTGTTACGTATTCTCCATTGTTCCAGTTTTTTCTCCCACAACTTGGTCTTGCCAGTTCTCACCCACGAGTTAACTCTTAGCACATGACAGCTGGCCACCAAGGAGGGTGGAGCAAGCATGCGTTTCCTCCGAGACGTGTCAGGCCAAGGCATCTTTTTGAACTGCTGCTTATAAAGCAGCACCACACACACTGCCCTAATCTGCATGCATGATGCCCATTTGGATCGGCTAGTGTCGCTGTGATTGACAGGGTTGCGAGTGAGACTATGATATGCCTTCCGACCTGAGAGCAGGGCCAGTTTTGCAGATGGTTGTGGCATCATTGGGATTCAAATCATGATCTCCCAATGATAAGGCGTACACTTTTCTGCTGCGCCACTCAGGAACACTCCGATGCTTTTAATCCTTTTACTTGGCGAGAAGCAAAGGCGGATGCTGGAGGACAATAGCACAGTCACCTGAATCACCCACTATAGGACCTCCTGTGTTTCAGACCAGGCTGTGAGCGAGGGAAGGCGTTCCACAACAATGTACTGCTCAGTGCTGTCAGGACAAAGGAGATGGTGATGGACTTTAGGACCCCACTGACTGCTATGTCCTGGAAGATACTGTGGAGGTAATGGAAGATTACGAGTTCCAGGGGGTGCACCTAGTAACAGGCCTGACTGAAAACATACCACAGAGGGGCAGTATACAGTAAAGGACAGAGCAGACACTGCATTTTGGGGAAGCTCTGGTCCTTCAATACATGTCTCAAGATGATGCACAGCGGCAGGAAGGCAGGAAACCTATTGGGAAGACTGGAGAGGTCATTGAGACCAACCTGGACTCCTTGGAATTGACTGTTTGAGATGGCTAAACTGTCAGTCTTCATGGACTCTGGGTCTTCCTCAATGTCAATGTTCTTTAAAACAGTGGTCACCAACCCTGTTCCTGGAGATCTACCTTCCTGAAGTTTTTATCTAGAACCAAAATCTAAAACACCCCTTTTACATTATCAAGAACTTGTGAAGGTAATCATGAGATGGTCAGTTGGAGCTAAAGTCTTCAGGGAGGTAGAGCTCCAGGAACAGGGTTGGTCTCCACTGCTTTAAAGGCTGCATTTCAAGGATGCTACATGATGAAATCTCGCCAAATCACGGTTCCAATGGCCAGGATCTTCCGCATTCTACCAAGGACTGAGTGCTTCGTTTAGATCATTTTCAAGGATGCAGGTGTATATCCTCTGCATTCTTAAACTCACCCACAATCCTCTGCACACCTACACAAGGTGGGTCGTTTTCAATGAGACACACCTGCACACGCATTAGACTGTTCCATTATGTGTTCGCTGAATGCCAGGAAGGAGTCTTGCTTAGCCGCTGAAGGACCCGACTTGAGTCAAACAGTGAAATTTAACTCCAAACTGATCGAGATACAGTGCAGCATGGAACAGAAAAGGAGGCCTTTCATACCGTTTCCTCAAGTAGATATAAAACAACTCATTGTCCAATAAAACCTTTGCTTCTCAAGATGTTTTAGCAAAAACACCCATTGACCAAGCATAATATTAATCCTCCAAAAATACTGTCTTTAAATGCATAGCTCCTTCTCTCACAGGCATCATCCACCGCAGGTATGTCAAAGTTTACATATATATAATATAATTATTATGAACAGATAATACATAAACAATAATTTGCTATTTAGGAGTGAAAGACCAAACAAAACTAGTATCTAGAAAATCCAAATGACAACATTAGTTCGTTTACATTTAAAATATAAAATAAACTTTTTTTTCAAAAGCTTACAAGTTGTAAGATTTTAACCTTTCACTTATTTCACCCCGTCGTACACCATTTAAGGTGTTACACTGTACGTTATTAAAATTGACACTTTTGCACTAAAAGGCATCACCTTCTCACCCACAAAACACCCCATCTGTGAGATATTTTTAAAATGCTATGCTTGAGCTTTGAAGCCAGTTTGCAGCTAACCTAAACTCCTGCTCGCTGACCACCTCTCCAAGGTACTCGATGATGAACTGGCCAGCACGAAGTGCCTCTTTAGTGCGGATGCCCCAGCCCTTTCCTTCTGTCCGGAAACGCTCCAGACACTGAACCCACTCGTGCCTCTGGATTCTCTGATTATCACATTGCTCTCCACATGGACATGTGCTGGGGGAACACTCAGCAAAAATCATCCTGAGAGAGCGAGAGAGAACAGAATTAGAACACCATGTGAGAGAGAGAGAGAGAGAGACAGAGGGAAAGAAAGAGAGCGCAAGATGGAAGAATCACAATATAAGAAAATGCTCTTGATTATATAATAATCTACTTTTTCACCATCCTATATTCAGGATTTCGAGAACTTTTCAAGAACAACTTTGGAGGCTACAAAAAACCCCCGATGCCAAATGATTGCGTCAGCGGGTGTCATGTCTGAGGAGTTTGTACAGGCGCAAGGACTGACTGTTATGGGACGTGAAAGAGTTCAATATCAAACAAGAGTGGTTTACCAAAATGTACATACATATATAAATTAAGGGTGGGAGGGCCACATGCCTGGCAGTCTAAAGTACACATTTTCAAAGTAAATCTCAGTGTAGAAGTGACACACAGAGGATGACCACTACATACAGTGTCTGCTCATGACAATGGGCTCCAGACTTCAGTCAGTCATTGATTTGCAACCAAGTATTCAAAATGACCATTTAATTTGATTGTTAGTTTGTACAAATAATTTTGGTCCCTTAAAAAGGAGTGGGTGGCAAATATAAAAAAGTGCTGTAACCCTACTTCACATTCGGATCATATCCGTTATTTAATTTTAACACGAATGCTGAAGTAACAATAACACTGACAATGTCCAAAGATTTATAGACCTGACTACATTTAAACAAAGAATTGTTCAAAATCGAGGCCTACTTAAACACATGAAATGCTGTTACCTGTTAAGGCAGTCGTCCAAGCAGCCCTTAGCACTGTGGTCCTCAGGGTACCTGCAGTTACACATAGTGGCTTCATAGCCTGAGAACGGCTTTACGTCAACATATACGTCTAGAGGAGAGAATACGGCTAGGTTATGAACCATTCACAAATCCGTAAAACAGAAAATGTGACTGACTGCTTATTTGCAAGCTGATGCGCATATAGGCAAACTGTAGAACAGAATCTTACTGGATCGTATTTTCTTGTAGAGAGGGACATCCGGTCTCTTATACAGCTGAAATATACAACATGTTGTTGACTGTCTGATAGACGGTAATGGACGTGAGGTGATACAGTGAGACGTGTAAAATAAAGCACAGGCAAACTACCTGGTCATGTTTCCAAAGCCACAGGATGTCATAAGGCAACTGGAAATCTACGCGCTTCTGTCTCAAATACTTCCCTGGAGAGAAGAGGTGGTTAATGATAGACAGGCCGAGGGGAGGTTGATACACTGTACCACTCATTTCACTTTGCAGACTGCGGTTTTACACAGCAGCCAATGTTACTGAATACCTAGTCGATCAATTTATAACCCGATAGCCAGTGAACGTGTAACTAACGATCAGCAAAAATGCTCTGTGATTTTCAAATTAATCAATGCTCCGCTCAGTGAGCAACAGAGATTTAAACAGAAGCAACATGCACGACTTTAAATGGTTCAATGTCAGGATCACAGAGGATTGACGACGCTCTTAATAGAACGTTTACTTTTGTAAGATTTACCCTGAAAGTAAAAAATATAAATAAACTGGATAATGGGATAAAAGTAGCAAGATTGTGAGCAACAATCCAGATCGTTTCCCATCTTAGAACCTAGAGATCCTGTACGAGATCTTACTAGTCTATTATTTTACTGTTTTCTGCTCGTGTTTTATTATCTGAATAAAGTACTAAATTGGTTTGGCTGTTAATAAGTGGACTTACCAACATGAATGGGAGCAGGAAGCAGGCCATACTCATGTTCACCTGGAATATACTCCAACTTCTCCTTCTTTAGCTGTAGCAGCTGACCACGAGGACTGATGGGGAGACGGGAAAAGAGGGCGAGAATGGCAGACAAGGAAATGTTGGAAAGGTTCTGTACATAAAGTAATCCATTCAGAAAAATGTGCGTGTTAGACATACTCATCTGTCTTGTACACGTCAGAATAAAGGCCAGCCTTCTGAAATTTCTTCTTGGGTGGCCTAGCAGCTTTTTTCTCCCGTTGGGTAGTCAGTGGTGTGGGCGGAGCTTGTACCATGGGGGTTGGACCTGTGCGTTCAGGGGAGGAGTGGCCATCAGATTTTCCTTCCACAGCACTAAAAGGTAAATACAATTATGTTAAGTTTACCCAGGAAGAGTACTTGCTTTGGTTGAGTCATTACGCCACAGTTTTATCGTGACTTCGACAATAGACACAGTCAAAGTTAATAAAATGCATGACCTTAGCCTTACATTGAATAAAAAGAAAAGGGCAGACCTTTGAAAGTTCTGCATCTCCTCATGTGCCAGCCATCCTTTCCCTCCTGTCGGCTGTCCCTGTGTCGCAGTCTCCTCCTCTCTGGCCTCTGGCCTTGCTTCCTCCTCCTCTTCCTCCTCCCTCTCATGCATGGTCTCATCCTCATCCTCTGCATTTTCCTCCTGGTCCCTATCCCATCGCTTCCTCTTTCGGCCCTTTCGTTTTTGCCTCTGTATAACAGACTCAATGGCATCCGTAACCGTGTCTTCCTCCCATTCTTTACTGTGCTTCTCCGGTTCGGGCTCCGGCGGTGGAGGCGACACTGGGGGCAACGCTGACGGTGAGGGTAGTGGATTTTTGCGGGGCCGGCCCGGTCCCCTTTTTTTAACCATGTTATTTCCTGTGCGCGCCTGCCTCTGCAGCTTCTTGGCCCGGAGGATCTTGTTGACATGATGCAAGTTGTTTTTGGGAGGAGGCAGGGCTGAACGTTGGGAAGGGCGGGAGGGGGAGGAGTCCAAGCAGCATGCAGGCTGTGAAGCACGTGCAGATGGACTTCCCCCTGGCTGCTCCAGGCCACAGGCAGAGACGCAGGAAGACGAGTGGGAGACAGACAGCGGAGTATGGTGATGATGTCGGTGGGAAGGAGCCTCCGAAAAGTCGGTTGTGTTGAATTGACCATATCGTGTCTGTATACTACAGTTTCCTTTGAGAAGAGGAAGAGCCAGACGGGGAAGCAGTGAGAGGACATGACAAAATCAACATAAAAAGGTTTTTAATACATTTTAATCTTCAAAAAAACCCCAAAACAAACAGGCTATTTTAGTGACATTTTAGTAAAATAATTTCATATACTACTGTTCTAATATATACATCTCAATATGTAGCATTTCATACACATCTTGTGTACTGCGATACAACAAAAATATTCCCACCTACTATTTTAATACAACTAAATTATGTAAAAAAAAAGAAGCTATTTTCTTCTCAATCAGAACAATGTGGGTGTCATATTGCATACAGATTGACGGATTGGCAACGTGAACGTAAGTGTTGAGGAATGTAGGGGGATTTACACGTCTTATGTTTTTTACACAAGGTGCAAATCATGAACGATGCACAGTGAATGTTGCACATATGAAAATAAAGGAAGATTTTGGTTGTGTGTCCAGATGACTTACTTCCCCTCTTCCAGCTGTTTTAATCTAAAGAGCTGCATTTAAGCAGCGCTAACTGCATTCACTTTAAAATGGCCTGAAATTAGCTTTATTGTCCTGTCATTTTATTGAGTCATGAGCTTTGCAGAGTGAAGCTCAGCAAGATCAGATCAACTCAGAGTATTAGATTAACTTATATGCAACTCTTTTAATGGGCCTACTACACTACAATAGTGTATATGCAGTTTTATATGCAGCACAAAGAAGCTGGGTGAGAGGGAAAGATGGGGTAAATGAAGAGCTGATGTAAGCAAATGGCTCATTTTGATTAGTACTCACATTTATCAAATATGACCTGAATTAAATAATAGGGAAAGTCTTTGAGGGGAAAAAAATGTGGAGATAAACAACTGGTTAATAAGATTTATAAAGTTACTGACTAAACATATAAAGGTAGTTAAATCTTTTTCAACCCTTTATCAGTCTTTCTCACTACAATGGTCAATGTTTCCATCTTTAAAAATAATCCCTCAATTTGCCATTCCATCATCTGAATCCATCATTCCATCACATCTCGGTGTTTATTAGAACAGTATAATTGATGCTGACAGGTTCCATTTTTTATCTAATTGTCCCATGAGACCCCTTTCCACTTTTTACATTTTATCATATTTCAATCATAAATCCTAAACATTATAAACCACACTTTCCTGTTCCATTCTCCCACTTTTTGACAACTTCTTTTAACCAGTATAGCTCATAGTTGCAGTCAGTAAACACTGGATGACCTAGTGCCCAGACATCTAATCGTGGATTAGTCTGACTGGCTTCATGTTACACTTCTCTCCGTCACAAGGGATGCTGTACATATAAGCATGCATGTACATGTACATGTAACACAATAAGGAGCACTTTAAATCGTCTCGTGTTTCTATTTGAAACATTTTGTTGTACATGATGTGGAAGACATTTAATATTATTGCACCTTAGGTTAAGGAAGTATGTCAGGAGCACGTCTTTGATGTGAACGATACACAACAATTACATGTTACGCTTGCTTTCCATCTTGTTATAACCAGGAAAAACCTGCTTATGCTGCATATTCACTGTTAAAATGACACATGGATTTATTACGCTGCGTTACAATTACAGCTTCCCAGCTTCGTCTGTCCCCAACACCAGTGGACAAGGCAAAATACTTTCAAAATAGAGCAAGACATTTTGCAGGACATATTACTAACAGCTATAAGAGTACACTGCCGCCTTAATTCTGCAATCTTCACAATCTCAGACTAAATCTGGGCCACCTGAGGGTCTAATTTTTATTCAGTCACTTGACAAGATTATTTAGAAATGCAAGGCAGGCCAAAATAAATCTAAAAAGATCATAGTAGTACATTTCATTGTTTCATTTCAACTTTTTCATAAACTCATTTACCTGACTCTCTCCTGTCAGCAGATGTGGAGAGATCTTTCCTCAGTGATCTGTTCAAGCGTGTCAGACTTAAGCCCTCTGAGCTCCCACCTTTCCTGCCCTGATTACATCTAAGAGAAGTCCGAGTGAGAGCTGAAGCAAAAAGGTTCGTGTGGTGGGAGCCTGAGTCCTGTTCCTCATTTGGTGAAGTGTGATCTTCATCCTCGCTGTCTGAGCAACCCATTGAGTTATGAACATGCCCATCAGAGAATGTCCCCTGCCCAAGAGTCTGATTGTGGGAGAGTTTGGAGTAATCAATGTCATAGCTGCCAAGCCTGAACCAAGAGTCTGCAGGATGGTGCCCACGATTCCCTTGGCCCAAGGATAGTCTTGAAGGCAACAGACAAGACACAGAGGCTTCTTTTTGTTTGTACCTTTCTGCTGAGGATGATGAGGAGGACGAGGGGGAGTTGCCAGAGGTGGCAGCTGCCTGCTTGTTAGCAGCAGAGTCAGCTGAGCCTTCTGGACCATACCCACAATGCTTGAGTGATTCCATGCTCCCCCCTCTTCTCCCTCGTTCCACTCTTCCTGTTCCCATGCCTTCGCCTCCATTTCTCCCTCCTCCACCACCACCACCAACTCCTCCACCATCATCGCCCTCTTCCTCTCCACAGCGGTCACGGTGTTTGTGTCTGTGCTTGTGTTTATGGTGCCAGCTAAATGACAGTTCAGAAGACATAGGAGGGTAAAGAACTGCTGAACGTCCCCCACTGAGATACTCCTGTCGTAGAAGCTTATGTTTTTTCTTGTGGAACTTTGAAGGGTTGAGAAGCAGGTGGGGAGGGTGATGATGATGATGAACATATGAAGGAGGAGGAGGTGGAGGAAAGGAAGGACTATGGTGGCCATGGTGAGATGGGGCAGAATGTGGAACCTGGTGGTGAGGGTGAGGGTACAGTGCACTAGCTGGGGGATAGCCCCGATAATAACCAAGTCCAAGAGGGCCTGAGGAGTATGGAACACCATAAGAAGGGTGATAGAACCCTCCACCGGTAAGGGGGAACCCTAGCCCAGGAACAAAAGGCACCTCTGACATTGACTCTCGAAGCTTGGGGGGCCTTCCACGCTTTTTCTTAAGATCAGGCTTACGGACATAGTGCAGGGAATCACATGGGTAGGCTGGGTGGGGTGAGTAGTATCCACTAAAGTTGATCCTGAAGATCGTGGGTAAAAGGTCTCTATGCAGGTAATGATGAGGTGTGGGGTTGGTGCCACTGCCAATGCTACTGCCTGCTATGGTACTACCCAAACCAGCCCCATGACTTGTGCCACCTGTTCCTGCACCGAGACCCAGGCTGCTGCCCAGACGAAGTGCAGGTGTGCGGTGTGAAATTCGTATTCTACAAAGCCGCACACATATCTCATCAAGCTCAGCCAGGAAGTCAGGATCCTGCCTCCGTGAACGCAGCTGCAGATACTTCTTCTTGCGTTTACGTTTCTGCCTTTTCAACTTATCATAGCCTGGGCATCCATGCCCACGCCGTTTGCACTTGTGTTTATGCTTCTCTTTGTGGCCCACTAGTCCTGAAGTGGGAGCCAATGGGTGTGGTCGCCGTGGATCAGCTGATGACCTCTCTCCAAGTGGGGATGGTGTGGGTGAAGGACAGTCAAGTAGTACAGTAGATGAATGTCTCCTACTGCCTCTGGGATTATGCCCTACCCCAATACCCACCGATGACCCCATTATTCCAGGCATTAGTAGCCCATTTGCCATACTCTGAGAGGCACCTAATCCAGCTAACCCACTAGCACTCCCAGCCTTCTCCCCACGATCAGATGTACTGTTGTTGTCAGTTCCAATGCCACTGTCACTGGGCACAGTCTCCTCACTGTGCGATTCACTGACTGGGGAAGGCGTGGCCTCCTTCAGCTCACTTAGAGGAGCAGGGGATGTAGGCAATAGGGGCCTGGGAGGTGAAAGCTTGCGGCAATGGTAATGTTGCCGGTAGTGGTGGTGGTGATGGTGGTGACCTCTGCAAGAAGGCTTCTTCTGAGAGGAGTGCGAAGACATGGAACCACCCAAAGAACGTGGGGAAGGTGCTGAAAGAGTTGGTGGGGTAAAGGGAAATGAATGGTGGCTACAGTGTGAGTGGGACATCAAGTGGACTGACCCGGGCTCTACAAAACTGGCATCGCTGATGGGGCTTTGCCCCCCACTAGACTGAGATAGTGAAGGGGATGGAAAAATGTCAGACGGGGGAATCTGGTTTTGCTGGTTTTGTGAAGCCAAAGACTGATGTGAGTGGTGTGGAGAAGAAGTGTTTGGGGTCAAAAATGGTTCAGGTGGTGGTGTAGGGGCCCCCGGTGAATTGTTGGCTGGTGCTTTTGGCTTGCGGCCCCTTCTTTTACCCATGTATATTGTCCCTTTTTTGCTTACATTGATCTGAGGTCCAAGTTTGCCACCAAATGTTGCAGCAAGGGTTGAGAGAGACTGAGAAGCAGAAGCCACTGTCCCTGACATGCCTGTACTTTTAGTGACCTCTGGCTCAGTTCCTGATCCTGAACCCAACAGGATCTGGCTGAGAAACCTCTTCCGCTTTACAGTCTTCATCTTGTTGATCTTGCCTATAATTGTCTTCATTATGAGCTGCCCATTGCCTTTGTTGTGAAAGCCCTTTTCGCCTGCCACAGTATCCCCTGGCTCTGGAGCAAGTGTTGGAGGCTGGGTCTCCTGTGGCAGGGTTGGAGGTAAACGTTTTGGTCTTCCTCTCTTTCGTGGCATGGGTTTAGGAGGATTCAGGTCCACCTCTGGATGCAAGACGGGGGGATCCTGCTCTTCTTTGGACATGGAGTATACTTTTGGGGGAGTCACTTTGAGAGGCAAACGACCACGTGCAGGTGCATCCAATGTTGGCATTTTGGACTTAGGCCGACCCCTTTTCTTGGGTGGTGGTGAATAGAGTTCAGAGACAACAGGGATCACACGATTTGCATTGGGAGGCCTTCCTACAGGCCGGCGAATGGGTGGGGAAGATGAAGCATCTGTAGGTAGTGTGATGGATTTAATTTGACTAGGAGTAGCATCTTCCATCACTCTTTGTGTGCGACAGACTGCCTTAGTCCAGCGAGGTCTTCGACCCCGCCGCTTTTTCAGAGGCTTAGACTCCTGTTCTGCTGGTGACCCAGGGGATTCAGGGTCATGGTCATCACAAAGTGGTGAGAGGCTGCTACCAATACCGGTAGGGATAGGAGGAGAAGCAGTGCGTTTGGTTGACCCGGCAGGGCTGTGTTCTCCACTACCATGACTTTCCTGTGCAGGACTTCGTTTAGGTGGACTTAAGCTTTTCCCCCTCTCTCCTCGAGGTACAGAGAAGGGCCCCTTCTCTTTAGTGTCCTGCTTCCCTGACACTGCAGGGGAAGAGCCTTTACTTATTTCTCTGAGATTAAAAATGTCCTTGTCCCCCTCTTTCTCTCTATCAACCGGTTCCTCTGTTTGCGAGGGGCTTGCAGTGATCCTTGATCCAAGTGAGGCAGGTGTCCCCTGGTGGCTGATTCCAATCCCTATTCTCTCTAAGGAAGAGGAGAAAAGAGAAGTTGTGGATGAATGTGGTCCAAGACGAGACTGTGATTTTATTCCATTGCTATTACCGTCGTCGATGCTATCGTTATTGGTTGTTAAGCGACTGTTGCTATAAGACACTACAGAAACGTTGTTACTGTTGCTACTTGTAATCTCCTTTGAAAGTCCACCAGCTTCCTCTTTTCTAGGTATGCCAGATAGTTTCTCCAGGATACTGTCTTTGTTTCTTGAGCCATACGGTCGACCTGGGGGCCGTGACACGGGTGGAGGAGGGGCAAGGTGAGCGACTCTGGAATACGTGTTCCTGTTGGCCATGGCCCGCTCAGGCCGCTGCAAATTGGAGATGAGGGGAGGCGAGCTGCTGTGTGCTGGAGCTGGGGTTACTTTCCGGGCTTTGGGCTTAGGAGACTTAGCAGGCGGGCAGGTGGCTATAAGCTGCGCAAGTTTCTCAGTGACTGTAGGAGCACCCCAGTTTGGAGCTCCTCTTTCCTGCTCCCTCTGGCTATCCATGTAAGTGTACTGAGGTGGCTTTGTGACTCCATCAATTTTGGGGTCATGTGGAGATGCACTGGGGGAAATAGTTAGTAGTGAAGTAGCTGGTGGGTTCATTTGGGGTGCAAGACTCTTTTTTCCAGAGGAGTGTGATTTGCTGTCTGATACAGGGCAGTGACTGTTCAGGGATTTTTCTGAAGAAGCAATAGATTTCACATCTGCTTTTCCTTCTGATTTGCAAGCCAGCTTCGGTGGACCCTAGTGAGAAAAAAAATTCCAAAGTTTGAAAGTAACCCCAAATGGCACCTATTCAACATAATAAATGTAAATACCAAAACATAACAAACAATGTTTTTAATCACCAAAGTGTATGCTTCAAAAAATACTAACTATTTACTTGAGAAAACAGTGTTACAGAGCTATGGAAAGAAGAAAAGGAGACCTCAAGGGAGAAGACTCTGACACCAAGAACAATTTGAAAGAAAGAAATAAAAAGTGAGAACAAGAAAGGATGTAGATATCAGGGCCTGATTTTCATCTTGGGATTGAAGGAATTTTGAATGATTTTAATCATTCCCATATTTCAAACCAAGCCCAGCATTGTACAGGAAATTCCTGCACACATTTACAAGCCATAGAGATACCAAGATAAAAAAAATTACTGAAAAAAGTAAATGAAAATTAGAAAATATATGAAACAATTCAGTTCATTTGTAGGTTGCTGTTATACAGTTATAGCCATATATCTGTTACATCTTGTTCTCTCTCTTACTCTCGTGACCATTTTGCATGTAGCATAGGTATTTCATTGGCAAGGGGAAAAAACTACTCAGCCACAATTGTTTCTACAGTTTGTCTGATCAATGAAGACCTAAACAGCACAATATACAGTATTTGGCCAAATGTAATGTAGACACCTGACCATTACACCCATATGTGTGCTGTAGCATTACAATTTCAAACCTGTTGCACCATGACAATGCTCCTGCGCACAAAATGGGCTCCTTGAAGACATGGTTTGCTGAGGCTGGACGAACTTGCCCAAAATCGGTGCCTGACCTCACTAATGGTCCTGAAGCTGAATGAACACAAATCTCCACAGCCACACTTCAAAATCTATTGGAAAGCCTTCCTAGAAGAGTGGAGCTTATAAAAACAGTGAAGACTAAATCTGGAATGGGATGTTCAACAAGCACATATGGGTGTGATGGTCAGAGGCCCACAAATGTTTGGACATATAATAGAGATCCTTATATGTCATAAATATTGGGATAGAAAGGGAAAATGTGTCATAAAATGGGAAGTGAAACCAGATGAGAGACAAAAACAATGAAAAAAAGATTCATCTTGGTTGCTGTAAAGACTGGAACATGTCAATCATACACTTTATAAATTCATAGCTTCTGTAAAGTTTATGTAATTCCTTCTAGTCAGGTAATCTTCACTTTTGATTTTTCTCCTTCCCATTTCAAAACCCCAAAAAGTGATCCAAAACTTACTCTTTTAGCTGGGGCATTCCCATTCACAGGAGATTCAGGGCTGGTGGAAGTGGAAGGAGGAAGAGATGGTGTAGGTGCAGTGTTGGATGGAACGCTGGATGACTGAGGCACTCCTGGGTTAACAGTAGTGTTAACCTTTTCTGCTTCTTTAATATGTGGCATACTAGGAGTGTTGCCACTACCATCAGAGGGTCCCACTCGACGACTGCCTCGTCCACCGCCTCGGCTTCCATGTCTGACCGTTGCTCTGAAGGCTGGCCGGCATACATAGTTCTCCAAGATTTTAGGGGGTTTCTTCATTCGTTTGGCCTGGAGGCCTATCTTCAGCTTGACGTTGCCCTCTGAGTAGCTGGTCTCTTTGACAGAGAACTGTGGGGACTGCTGTTGCTGTTGGTCACCGGTACCATTCTCCGAGTTGCAGGGAACAGCCGGCACCGCATCTCTTTCTTTCTCACGCTTCCTTTTTTCATCTTCATCGTCTTTCTTCCCACCTCCTCCTTCCTTGTCACACTCAACTGGTAGGGTATTTGCGGGGAGAGGAGGTGGTGTGGTGGGCCCTCCTTGTGTCCTCTGATCCATTGATGATATGAGAAACAGGGAAGGGCTGAGCAGGCTGTGCTCGCAAGCAGTACAGAAGTGAGGGATGCAGAATCCAGCTGGAGGTGGAAGACGAAAAGGGATGTAGTAATAGTTGCTGAGTTGAAGCAATGTTGTCCTTTCCCGGCTGCCCAGCCCTCGTCACCTTCAAACTGGTGAGAAAGAGATAAAGCAGTCGGTTAAGAAGACATTCATACACTACCCATAATTATAAAAATACACATGGTGTCAATATTATAGCAGATAAAAGTGCATTGAATGTAAGTGAGGTGTAGATAGTTTGAATAGAACCTGATAGCTGTAACCAACTAGGTAAGTCATCCTGACCATGTGGTGAAGGGTCTAACTAAACTTGACCATTAACCTCAAAGTAACAATTTGTAAAATATTTTAAAGACAATTTATGAACCTGCTAAATAACATTCAAATGAATGTTCAGATTCCCTTTAGCACTCGACACATCGTCAAACATTCAGTGCAAATCACAGCATTCAAACTGCAGCTCGATGTTTCACGATGCTCCTTCTTCCAATGTTTATGAACAAAGCGAGAATGTTGGCAAATCATTAACCTGATTAAGTCGCTGGAGTGACTTGCTTGGTAATGAATGCGAGCTGGGCAATATGAACAGTTTTCATAAATCGCAAAAGGTAAAAATCACCTACGCGATTTGTTTTTATCATCAGATGAATGTTTGAGAATCAATCAAATTAGATCATCATACATAAAACGCCCCATTCCTCAGTTATCGATCTGTCGTATGAGCGATGACTGCGGTCACTGTGCCGTGTACCAGTGGAAAGGGATTACCACAGGTCTTTTTTTGACCAGATGCTATTAGATACTGGACCGTTCGCAGCGTAGCAAAGACACCAAATTAAAAATGTTGCAAATGAAGTTTTTCATAAGGTTGGGATCAGCCTCAAATCATCACTCAAATTACTGGCTCACTTTCACCTGCCATGGTTTGCTGGCAGCAACAGGCTAGGGTGACATGACTGCACAAAATACATAAGATAAATACATTTGAGAACAAGCAGGAAATCACTTGTTAGATCTTCACAGTCACCGCTGTCTATTTACAAGCAAAACCACCATGCCTTCTATACGTGTACATCAAACAAGTTACACTGTTGGTTCAGAACCTGCGACTAGGCGAGAATGTCTAGAACCAAAACTTGGGGTTGGGCTGAAGGGCCACACCAGCGTCCTTCACTTCTATTGGTAGCTGTAAGTTTAGGGTGTAAGCGCAGTAGGTTAGATTGCCTTGTACCGCACCCGGGAGCAACTGTCCCTCCTCCCCACTCCCTCGCTGGTCTGCGCTCACACTGAACGTTCTGCTCCCGGGGGCGCTTATGTCATCACGTTGCAACTTTCTGTGTTGAAGAAAAGCACTCTCGCTTAGTATGATGGAGACTGTTTTTACATTGTGGATTATTTTGCGAGTAGTGAGGCACGGCTCTCTGACAAGCCGTACAGATTGATCAATTATGCAAAGTGGTGATTTTCGGTAAACTGCTCTGCATGCCTAAGAAAGTTTTAATGGGAGCAGCTGGCAGAAGTAACCTGCAACTTTACTCGCCGACTACAACCGACATTTATCAATAAGGTGAGAACTTGATCCATTATTAACCCCAATATTCGCCACTCAACCAAAAAGTGCAATTAATAGCGTTTGAGCTCCGAGCTTGGGTGCGGTTACCGATCACTCTGTGCACGATCAGCTTCGATTTGAATCGCTTAGCGTGAGTATGCCCTCAGGGGCACTGTGCTTTGGACAGGGTAGGAGGGTGTGACATTCGGTGTAGAGCAGCAGATTATGTTCACTAACCTGTCCATCACACCCAAATATGGTTCTTCCCCAGACTGTTGCCAGAAAGTATAGAGAATAAGACACTCAACTGTATAGAAAGGTGTCTACAAACGTTTGACCATAGAGCGCATCCGTGTTATCAGTGATTAACTTACAGTATTAGTTCTAAAATACAGCTAAGCTCATAAGTTGAAACCAACGTCCCTAGTTAATAAACTGATTAGAATGATAACGGAAAAGAATATTTTGATATGTATGGTTGACGTTTAGTGTAGTGTAACATGGATGTGTCACGTCTGTGTCATGGAAAATACCTGAATAGTTGTTGTTTGTTACTATACTCAAGTATCATTAGTATATTATCAGTATTAAGCCGTACTTATACCTTAAATGAAACTGAATACCTTCCTGCTCTCTATTCTCGTTCCCAAAGCAGACGTTTTCATTTGACGCAGGCTGAGACGTAATCGCGTGACGACGAGACGCGCCTCGATGCTGTAAGGGCACTTAGAGACGAGAAGTGGCAAAACAGCGTTTTGCTTGCACTGGTGAAGCCGCTGTTTCTCTACGGAGAGAGCGTACTGAAATTCATCTCTGGCCTTTTCAAAGTGCAAGCAAGTGAGCCTTCATATGTGAAACAGCAAAGGAGTCCCTTCTTTTCCAAAAGCCAGAAATGTTTTTTCTTTGAGATAAATGCTTGATTTGGAAACATGCACGGCAGGCTAGCTCTATGAACGAGCTGTTTTCAAACACGCCTTGATGATGAAGCACGGCTTCGACCTTGCTGCTTAATATGTATGATTCACCTACCTTAATGATGAAGCTCGAAACAGACACCGATCGTCTGAAAGCGTCCTAACTTGAACGCGCCACTCGTTCTCTCGCTCGTCTGTGATGCACCGCTTGACATACTGCCCTTATGGAGAATCTAATCACCGCTCCATGTTGTACACGTATATCGTTTTGTCGTCCAATAGGATGAACGTAGGCTTTAATGTCAGAATCAGAGCATCGGATCAGCATCGATGTGATGGCTGATATTCATATTGCTGTTGCTTTAACCTTTCAAACCAGCTTGAGAGTGTTTAGGATGAAGACTTGCCCGGGGCAGGTGGTTTCTCTGGCTAAAATCATTGAGAGGCAAGTCAGAGCTGTGACCTCGGCACAGAGGCCCCCTGGGAGTCGGAGAACCTGGCTGGCTGGCTTCTCCAGGCCTCTGTGATCGCCAATCAAAACAACGCTGATGGAGGAAGAGAAAGAGGCGGAATACGAAAGTAGAGGCGTGCAGACGGCTTCTTCGTGCGCTGCTAAAGGCAAAGGCTTAAGAGCCGACCAGGGCCGCACTTGGTTTCATTAATGCCCGCATTCCTTACAGGGATTACTACCACTGTAAACTATGCTGCAGGATTTGGTATCTCGACTTTCCCCATGTTTACTATGAATAGTCACTACAGATCACTGAAACCCATAACCTAATTCCTGTCAAATGACATCGGCCTTCTTTCTGCCGTACTACAACACCCCGTCTTACGTCCCCCGCCCTTCCTTTTACTCACTTAGACTGAGTTCTTACTCACGTGGAAAGCTCACAGTACAGCGGTCAAAGCTGCTGTGTTCTTGCTAATCGAAAACACATTTTCTCCTGCGCCCCCTCCCTTCTTCTCCTTCCTCTGTCTATCCCTCCCTCAGTGACAATCATTTTCTTATTTCCTAAGTGTTCTTGGCCTTACAAACTTATTCACTACGCAGTTATTAAGTCGCGTTCACACACACACACTCTTCGTTTCTAAGGAGTGCAACTCCAAGGGAAATCTTTCACTGGAAAATTGCTGCGGACAAAAGCGTGCAGAGGGAATCGCTGTGTTCTTTGGCATGCCTTTTGATAGTCTAACTGAAAAAAAAAATAAAAATTAGAAGAAGAAAGAAAAGGCTTAAAACCACATCATCTGTGGCACTCGAAAGTTTGCGTATTGAATTTTTCATTCATTTCAACACAGCTTTCCAGACAGCCTCAAACGTGTTCATTGTTCCTGTAACCGCAACCGTAACAAAAGAAAGCCGTAATGCCACTTCTCTCTTCTTCTCACTTTCACTTTAAGCAGAAGTTTCAGCATCCACTGCCTAAATCCCTCTACCCCCAACAAACAGTCCAGCAGCCCAAACCTCGACATCCTGAATGAAACATCTCTTTCTCTTCTGCCTCTTCTCTTCTTCCAGAAACCAAAAGATTGCCGTCAGTGATGACATTCTCAACTCTCATCACTTATTTCTGACATTAAACAAGACATGAAATAAAACAGCAATCCCTTTACTACAGTATATTACTAAGCAGTTTTGGTTTTCACCGAAAAATCAGTTGCTTTGTGATGGATAGGTCTGAGACGCAGTCTGGAGTTCTCGTGACTGAAAAATCGCTCGCTGCTGCCGAGGACGAGACGCACACGAGATCCCCATGCTCGCTTAGAAACCGTAATACGGCTGCGGAACAAGCTGCACTCCAATATCCCTCAATGAGCAGTTAATAACTTCAGCTCGATACGATAAACTTAAAACTATAATCGAATCAGAAATAACTTTGACGCTCGTACTCATAAGACACTTGCACTTTTTGACACTTTAATATACAGTTATAGAATAGAAATGATTTCGAATCGCACTATCCGGTGCCACCCAGATGAGGATAGGTTCCCTTTTTGAGCTGTTGGACGGCGATACATCATAGCGAAATGGACATACGCCTAATCCGTTTAGTCCGTGATCAGAAACCGGCTGTCCAGTCGTCCAAAACAAATTCTCCAGTGCTTTCGGGTTGTTCAAAAAATAAATAAATAAAATAAGAGCTAGGGTTAATTTTTTATTTTTTAATTCCGCGTACGGGTTCGTAAGCGTGATAACCCGTTAACACTGGGAAAAAGACGACATGTGCCGGGACGTGTCTACATCACGCATCGCAACAGCGTGTCTGATTCTTTAGATACGAGCTAGCATGCGCGCATGGCTAATGTCACAACAGTGTGAAACATGGACTATTCACTTTGTGAATTATTTTAAGTGTTAACTGAACAAAGATATTTTCGTTAGCTAAACATTTGACCTTTTATTTTTAGAATCGAAACAGGGAATCGGTAAAAACCAGGAGAGTAAATTCAAAGCGCTTACAGATCTCGACAGATAAAAAGCTTTAAAACGAACCATCATCGAGACAGGAAGCTAAATCAAGGGAAGCCACTGAATCAATCAGCGACGTCCCCACACCGACGTGAACACAAGCAGTGACCAGTGGAGCGAGGAGACAGCGATGAGGCTGATATGCTGTGCTGATTGGCTGATAAAGTGGTCTTATATTTAACTCTGTACGAGAGCCGCTTTTATTAGCGTCACCAATATGCATGCTGGAATATTAAGGAAGTTATGTAAATATAATGACTTCTAATAATTCACACATCTGTCCTGTGTTATTATTCTAATAGACGCTGGTTTGAAGACTGACAGTTTTAATAGTCATATATTTATCATTTATAATAAATAAGATTACAGTGCAGTTTTTCTCCCGTTTCACTTTTTAGGTTAAACGGACTTTAAAATATTAAAATACTCGTGACAGCGTATTCATACGTCTTTGAAAGGAGAGATTATTAAAGCGGTGCCAATACTAAAGTTTCAGTGACCTTTTAATTCCACTAAAACCGTCTGCAGTTGTCTCACATTTCAAGAGAAAACCAAGACGCAGGAGAAACAACGCAGAACGAGTTGGACCGAGTTTCTCAGCTGAAGAGTTGCTGAAGTTTTATCAAGAGCACAAATACGACTCCAGCGTTTTGTGGGTTTGGAGGTGACGGCAAGAGCTCCGCGTTAATGTACACACGCGTACACATCACAGTAACGCAGCTTCGGTTAATTAAGCCGAGCTGATTAAAGAAGACCACTGTGTATAATCTACTAGAGCTGCGTCGGGAATGTAAAGGATTTCTTTTAATAACGATGAAAAACTATCGATGACTTATCGAAGTTTTAATGCCCGAGTAACATTCCCGTAGGAGGATTTTCACAGACATGAGATCTCATTTAATCATGTTTTAGTAAAGTCGTGTGCAAACGTTTGCCGCAATAAAAAAACTCTGACGGATTTAGAAAAGTTTCAGAAAAGCTGATTTCCTTCACATTGGCGTGCGTACCTGTAAAGCGACACGGCTCATTTGCATATAGTGACGCCCACAAAACTCCATAAAAGGGCAAGTGCGCAGAGAGCCGGGAGCACGAAATGAGCAATCAGGGTAAAGGCTGAAAATCAGAAGTGACTCAATTCTATGGCAATAACAATATTTATTAATATATAATAATAATAATAATAAAGAACAAGCACTAAACTTTCCCCTCACTTGTTTACAGCTCAGTGCGGACAGACCGGCTCGTCCGCTGTTTATACGCCGCCGTTTCTTTTGTCATAAGCATATTTACTTTGTCTTAATTTATCAGTTTGTTTCGGCTCGCTTTCTTTCTTTGTTTATTTTTTTTTTATATACAACTTCATTAACCTCAATAATAAATCAACTATTGACTCAGCACGAGGATGTGTTTTTGATCGAGACGCCAAAAGAACTTATCCAGCGCGACTTCTGGGTGTCTGCTGAAACATAATAAAAATAACCGATGTAAATCTGACAGGATATTTCAGATACAAGAGTGCGGTAAGCCGTGCAAAGAGATGATTCACGCTAGTCATGCGTAAATTTACACACGCTCGGGAGCACGAGTAGCATACGGACCTTTTTTGTTTGTTTGTTTTGAATTTACAGAGTTTTCATGAACACCGACGATTTACAAACAAATTGGTTCGTGACCAGTTTGATAAAGGAGCTACTTCATGAATTAGCTAGTTAGCTCAAAGAACATTACCTTTAACCGCTTTTTTTCCCTTTTACAACATTTCTAATTCCAGCCAAAAGTATGCTGAGAATAAAAGGCAAGGTCGTGGCGCGAGTTGCCCTGACAGCCATTGACATCAATGGGATTGGGGGGGAGGGAGGGAGGTCAAGGGTCAAAGGTGAATGAAAGGTTCCAGACAGATTCTCCCACGTCATCTAACCACGTCAGTTAAAACTTACTGATTTGGTCAAACCCTAGTCCACTAAACCAGGATAAAAGCAGGACAGTTAGGAATCCCTGCACACACACACACACACACACACACACACACACACACACACACACACAGAGTTATTAATCAGTTATACAGCCAAACAGACTGGAGGAAATGTTTCAGTTCACAATAAAAACCTCACCTGCCCTTTATTTAATCTGTCTCCAATTCAAAGAGCTGAAAATCAGAATCCCAACCAGTTACAGATGTCTAATAAAAGGCTGCAATAATAAATACAGCAGTGAGTTTCTCCTCTTTTCCCTGCAGCTGCTGTGGAGAAATGACCTCCACACCTCCAAACCAGCAATAAGAGCCACACAAGCGTGAGGTTGCGGGATTTCTGCCACCCCTCCGGCATGCACATGGCATAAACGTGCTTTAATAAACTGTAAGAAAGAGTGCAAACAACTTACCGTGCTTTATTTAAGGTCAAAAACACAGCTTTCACATCATTCGCATCCAAATCCTCCCTTCATCCGTGCCAACATGGTTCCTTCGGTGAACTGCTGATGTCCCAAAAACAGAAAACAAAACAACAAAACAAAAAGAAACACAGAAACAATAGAAGATCAAAATCGTGGAGGACAGCGAGCTCAGCAAACACCCCACAAACTACTGCGGAGCGCAGAAATGTGGCTCTCGTCCTCCCAAACTAGCTCAATCTCTAATACAAAAATCACAACAGTGACCCCAAGGCATGTCCCTTATGGGCAATATGTACACACACACCAAGACTAACACTTAGATTAGGATCATATATTTCAGGAAACAACGTTAAAGGGAGTCATTCGCTGTGCAGAGACTGTGTTTATTCTGTAGTAGCGACCTAGTGATGAATCCCCCTGCGCTACTTTGCTATCCAGCTAGCTAACTGGCTAGCTATCATTTTTCAGGGTTTGCCTGCAAGCGCTAAGGTGGCCTTCCTACCAACGTGGCAGTAACCCACGAATAACCACATGACCAATCGTCTTGTTTTTATGATTTAAATTAATAAATAAATCAGATTTGTACCCCTGAAAAACATGCCAACGGAACGGTGGTGGTGGTGGTGGTGGTGGGGGTAATCAATCCTGTCAGTGGCACATTGCTGACACGGCTAGCTGGCTAACTGCGAGCACCGACGTTAGCTTAGCTTAACGAGACACCTCAAGGCACCTAGCTTAGCAAAGTATCATTCTTTGCGTAAATGACAGTGATAAAAATGCGTGCATCCTTCCTCCAAAACGCTGAAAGTAGAAGTAAAAGCGAGCGCTACTCGGATAAAGCTGCGTGTACGGGTTATTAAAAAAAAAACACGAACTGTCAACAAAATGGCGGCCGCGTTGAATCAACAGAAACCCGAAATGGATCTCTGCCTCAAATTTCTTGGCCTCGTTCTCGTCTTCGGAGCTGAGGTCTTTTTACCCGTAATGTTCCGAAATGTCGCCAGGCTTTCCTTGTCCAGGGACCGGCGAAGGGTCGTGTTTTAAAGGCGTGAGAATGGGCCTCTGCCCGTTAATCGGGCCTCCATGTCTGATGAGCCCGTAACGTTTCTGTCAGTACAACACGGGCATTCTCCCAGTGAGAGGAGGGAGGGGAGGGAGAGAGACATAGGGACACACACACACACACACACACACACACACACACACACAAACGTGTGGGTGTGTGTGTGTGTGTGAGAGAGAGAGAGAGAGA